>JAESUZ010005241.1:735000-737220 GCA_017311185.1 Proteles cristata cristata | reverse complement strand
AGTGCTATTTTGGGGCAAGCATCGTTCCATGGCCTATGATCGGGATACAGCAAGAACCACCTGGCTAAAGCTCCCACTCGTTCCATGGCCTATGATCAGGATACAGCAAGAACCACATGGCTAAAGCTCCCACCTCACGGACTTAATGTTCCAATTGAACGTAGGAGAGAGAGAGGGAGGGAGGGAGGGAGGGAGGGAGGGAGGGAGGGAGGAGGCCAGGCAGGGCGGGCAGGGCAGGGCAGGGCAGGGCAGGGCAGGGCAGGGCAGGGCAGGGCAGGGCAGGGCAGGGCAAGGCAAGGCACGGCAGGGCAGGGCAGGGCAGGGCAAGGCAAGGCAAGGCAGGGCAGGGCAGGGCAAGGCAGGCAGGCCGGTATCTCCATACTAGGGCATGAAGTACATCTGGGCGCCAGAAGGCACGTTGTTATCCCTGGCCCGGAGTCCAGATGATGTCCTTCTGGTGAGAAGAGACAGCAGAGCAGTCCCGGCTGATGGCGGCGGCTTTCCGGCCTGGGAATGGAAGAGGCTTTTCAGTTCCTGGCTGCTCGGTCCCTTTCCTCCAGGACATTCTTAGGGTGCCTCCGGCTTCTCTTCCTCTTCTCTTTCTCCAACAGAGAGGCAGGCCGGCAGGGAGGGAGGGAGGGAGGGAGGGACAGGGACGCAGGCAGGCAGGCAGGCAGGCAGGCAGGCAGGCAGGCAGGCAGGCAGGCAGGCAAGGACATGGAAGACTTGGCATCAGGGCCCCTGGCCGGCTCGGTTGGTGGAGCGTGCGACTCGAGCTCGGGGTTGTGAATTCCAGTCCCATGTTGGATGTAGAGGTTACTTATGAATAAATTCTGGGGGTGCCCCGGTGGCTCAGTTGGTTAAGTGTCCGACTTTGGCCTCGGTTGGGATCTCGCCTTTCCCAAGTTCGAGCCCCACGTCAGGCTCTGTGCCGACAGCTCAGACCTTGGAGCCTGCTTCAGATTCTGTGTCTCCCTCTCTCTCCGCCCCTCTTCTGTTCATGCTCGCTCTGTCTGTGTCTGTCTGTCTGAAAAATAAACTCAAGAAAAAATTAAAATATTTGAAAACCCTTATGGAAATCCCAACTAGCCAAACAAACAAAACATGGCATCAAAGGTAAGTGGGTAAGTGATTGGGGGAGGGGGGGTGGGGGTGGGGGTGGGGAGAGGTGTCACACCGGAATATGTGTCTAATCTGCATAACCTGCAACATAGTCCTTAGGGACCCCTGCTTTCAATATTTTGCCCCGATAACTTTTTCCACAAGTGGCGGTCCCACCCAAGTGGGCCTCCTTCATCGTTAAGGCCCGTGCTCTCCCTTTGCTCTGCCTCCGTTTAGGACCCACTCTGTCCTCACTTCAAACAAGCAAGCAAACAAAGAAACAAACCCACGAGCAGGTAGGGTCCGCCGGCGCCCCCGTTGGCTTGGACACAGGGGGGAGGCCGAAGTGCAAGCCTAAAGAACAACTAAAGAACAGCGTAGGCAGGCGGTGAGAAGAGACACTGACAGACAGACTCACTGACGTCACCATCCCCAGCCTTGGAAATGGTTTGGTGTCTTTTCATAGGAGAGAGCCCATCCTCTGTCGAAGGTTTCCTACCACTTTTCACTAAGTATCCGAATCCCACAAGCGCACTGCCGGACCACCGAAACCTGTCTGCCCGCAGACTTTGTCATAGCCGCGTCCTCTTGTATTGCGTGAGCATCGCGTCCCTCATTTCACCAGTCCACCGTGGTCTGGCATTCAGGTGGATTGCAATTTCTGTGTCTTTTGGGTGTGTGTGTGTGTGTGTGTGTGTGTGTGTGTGTGTGTGTGTGTGTGTGTTGAGGTGAGGTGAGGGTCCTATTTTGGAATGAACGGGGAAGGTCCCATAGCTTTGTGAGTGGACTGAGAAAGCCCACCAAATTGTCCACATTTATTTACTTCTCTGTTTCTTTTCCTTACGCATTCGTTCAAGTTGGGGGTGGGGGGGAGAAGGAGAAGGAGGAGGAGGAGGAGGGGGGGGGGGAGGGGGAGGAGGGGAGGGGGAGGAGAAGGAAAATGGATCCCAGGCAGGCTCCAAGGCCCGGACACTTTTATCAAACTGAGCCACCCAGGCGCCCCTGAAATGTAGGAGGGAGGCAGGCAGGCAGGCAGGCAGGCAGGCAGGCAGGCAGGCCAGCAGTCGAGGAGCTCTCCTCCCCCCTCCCCCCTCCCTCCTCCTCCTCCTCCTCCTCCTC
>JAESUZ010005241.1:725000-727500 GCA_017311185.1 Proteles cristata cristata | reverse complement strand
GGGGCGAGGAGAGAGGCGCGCCGCCGCGGTCCAACGCCCGGCCCGGCGCCGACCCGGCCCGGCCTCCCCGGCGACGGAGAGGACGGCGGGCGGGCGGGCGGGCGGGCGGACGGGAGCACGGGCCGGCGGCACAGGCGGGAGCCCCGCCGGGGGTTTGGAAGAGGTGAGGGCGAGCGGGGGCGCGTGCGGGCCCGAGGCGCGGGGACACGCCGCCGCGCGACGACGGACGCGGGAGCGGGGGGGGGGGACGCGGGCGCGGGCGGGGTCGAAGCGCGGCGGTCGCCCCCGACCGCCGGCCCTCCCCCGGGCGCCGCACCCGGTCTTCTCCCCCCTCACGTCCCACGCCCGCGTCCCGCCGGCGGCACGGCGCGCCTTTCTCGGGCCCCACACGGAGGCGCCCCGCGACGGATCCCCCACCCCGACACCGCGGGCTCGGGGCACGCGGCGCGGCGCGGCCGCAACCCGGGGGGAAGCGCGCAGCGGCGGGCGACGCCGCGGCGTCCCGCGGGCCGCCGCCGGGGCACGCGTCCCCGGGGCGCGGCCCCGCGCGCGACTCGGCCTCGGCGCGAGCCGCCCCGGCGGGGGCGAAGGCCCGGGATCGCCGGCGGGCGAGCGGGGAAGGGCGGCGGCTCGGGCCCCGACCGCGCGGCCGCGGACCAGACCGGTCCGGAGGAGGAGGAGGGGAGGGGGTGGGGGGCCCGGCCGGACCGCCGCGCGTCTTCGCCGCCCGGGGCAAGGCGGCGAGACCGACGACGGCGCTCCGGGACCGTGCCTAACCCCCACAACCCCAAACCCCCCCACCCACCCCCGGCGGCTGGCCCGGGGAACCGCGCGGCGCGGCGCACCGGCCGACCCTTCCCGAGAAACCCGGGCGAACCCAAGACCGCGTGCGGCGCGAGGGATCTCCCCCAGAGGGACCGCGGCGGACACACGGCCCTCGGCGCGAGCTCTCCTCTCTCGCCTTCCCTTCTCGCGGGCGGAGACCGCGCTGCTCTCCCCTCCCCGATCCCCCCAGCAACCACCGACCGCCACCCACAACCCCCCGGCCCCGCGCCGACCCCGCGCCGCACCCCCTTCCCACGCCCTCCCCCACGCCCCCCAACACGCGCCACCGCCGAGCGGGCCCGGCGGGGCGAGGCGGGGGGGCGGGGGGCGGCGAGGCGGGGGGCGGCGGGGACCGGGCACGGGGGGGGGAGGGGGCCGAGGAGGCGGGCGGGAGGCGGAGGACGGGGACGACGAGGGCGAGGACGAGGAGGCGGCCACCGTCGTCTGCACTTAGGGGGACGGAGGGCCCGGCGACCGAGACGACCCTCCCCAGGGCGGGGCGGGCGCCTGGCGGGACGGGCCCTGCGAGGGAACCCCCAGCCGCGCCTTTCCCCGGGGGAGACCCACCCGGGGGGAGGCGATTGATCGGCAAGCGACGCTCAGACAGGCGTAGCCCCGGGAGGAACCCGGGGCCGCAAGTGCGTTCGAAGTGTCGATGATCACTGTGTCCTGCAATTCACATTAATTCTCGCAGCTAGCTGCGTTCTTCATCGACGCACGAGCCGAGTGATCCACCGCTAAGAGTCGTACGTGTTTTCGTTTGCCGGGAGGGCCCAACGGGCCCCCCCCACCAAGATCTGGCTCGGCACGTCCCCGTAGGGTGCCTCCGGCCGGCCAGTGAGACACAACCGAGACCAGACTCCGAGAGGTCGGAAAGGGTTGGAACGACGGGGAGGCTCCGGCGGCCCGCCCCCGCGCCCACGCGGGACGCAGGGGGCGAGCTCGGAACAACCCCACAGGCGCCCGGGGGGTTCCCGCCTGTCCCTCCCCCCCACACACGCGCCGCAGACGCGGGGCACGCGCGCGCACGCGCCCACGCACGACCCGACGGCCGCCGGGTAGCCCCCACCCGGCGTCCGGGGCGGGCCGTGGCGCGGGCGCGGCACGGGGGGGTACCGCGACCTGGGGCGGTGGGGAGTGGGCGGCGGAGCCTGGGGGGAGGACGGGGAAGGACCGGCCTTCCGCGTCGACTGCCCGCGGGCCCGACCCGCCCCGACCCGAGGCGGGCGGGCGACCCCCCAAAGGGTCTTTAAACCTCCGCGCCGGAACGCGCTAGGTACCTGGACAGGGCGGGGGCGGGCGAGGTGGGGGGGGACGGGGGCCGCACGGCCACCAAACCCCAACCTCGACGCCGACCCCGGCCGCGGCCGGCCCCGCGAGGACGCCCGGCCCCGGCGCTGCCGGCCCGTGACGGAGGCCCGACGGGCGAACACCCGGCCCCACGGACCCCGCACGTCGCCGCCCGACGCGTCGCCGTCCATCTTCCCCCGCCAGCGCCCCCCCCCGGCGAACCTCCCCCCTCCCCCTCCCGGGCCGACGGGGCCCGGCCGGCCCCGGTCCCCCCGACCTCGCTCCCGAGCGCACGTCCCCCCCACACACACACCACCGACCCTCGCCGTCCCTCCCCGCACCCGCGACCCAGGCCCCCCCCCAACCTTCTCGCCACGGAGGGCGG
>JAESUZ010005241.1:705000-720000 GCA_017311185.1 Proteles cristata cristata | reverse complement strand
GCTTGGGGCGGGGGGAAGAAAGGAAGGTCCGCGGCGACAAGGGAGAGCGCACAGGGCACCGCTGAGCGTCCGCGGTCAGGGCCCGCGACGAGGACCGCCGCCCGAGTCTTTCCCCCACACACGCGCGGGGCTCGCGTCGCCGCCCGGAAGAGGCCCGTGGCGAGGCAAACGCCGACAGCAACGCGCGCGCTGGGCAAAGGCCGGTAGAGTCCTCGGGGTGGCCAAGCGCCACGGCGCTGGCTCGGCCCGCCACGATCGCTCAAAAACACGCCCCACCACGCCCGCTCCCCCCCCGACACAGCCCCCAAGGCGCGACCCTGGGGGCGGGGAGGGACGACGCGCGGGCGCCCGACCCCCGCAGGGGGGGACGGGTGTGCCGCCCTTGACCGACTTCTGCCACCCGCCCCCTCGGACGATGCCGCCGACGGCGGCGACCCAAGGGGGGGTCGTTGGGAACGGGAAACGACGCCACCGCTCGGCCTCGGGCACCTGAGACGACCTGGAGCGCTCCAGGGGCACCGCGGAGGAGCCAGGCGCCACGCGCTCGGCACGCCCGGGGCGTGCGAGGGGCGCGGCGGCGGCGGCGGCCCCTCCCCGCCACGGGGAAGGGCCGCCCGCCGCGCACACGGCCTGCCGGAGAGGCCAGCGAGAGTGTCCGCTGCGTCATGGCGGACCCCGCCCCCCCCCGCGGCCGCCGCGAGCGGCGGGACGACGGGAGGGCAGGGCCGGGCCGGAGTCCGCACCCCCGGCCCCCCTCCGCACGCCGCCCGCGAGGGGGCGGCGGGAAGGAGGGGCGCAGGGCCCGCGGGCGGAACGAGAAGAGCGGTCCCATTCACCAGGAATGTCCGTCCCTCGCCCGACGCGGCTTAGGTCCGGCCCGGGAGAGCGCGAGATCACCACATCGATCGGCTGGGAAAAGAAAAAAAACAACAACAAACCACTGCGCGAGGCAGCCCTGGGGTCGGGATGGGGGGAGGCGGGGGCGGAAGCGACCGGCGAGGACAGCGACCGCGTGGGGACCTGCTTCAGCCTCGCCAGCACACGCACCACCAAACCTCCCCCCCTTCCCCCCCCCCACGGAGGGGGAGCGGCCGGACCACCCACAGGAGGAAGGAGAACGCCTGACACGCGGCACGGAGCCTCGCAAGGGTGGGTTCGTCACGACCGCGGCCGGGTGCCGGCGGCGGGGAGCGCACGGGGTAGAGGACCCACGCCGCCTTCCCCTCGCCGCCGCCCTCGGGTGCCAGAGACCGGAGGTGGCGCCACGGCCTGGACCCCTCCTGGATGCACGAGAGCCGGCGCGCAGGTCCGAGCAGACGGCTCCGGCAGGCAGGCAAGGGGCGGAGTCGGGGCCGGTTCGGCGTCGCCGCCGAGCCCGGAGCCCCGCCACGCGCCCAGAAGGCCCAAGTCTCCTCGGAGACAAGCATCAGACGACAACGTGTCAGCACCTACCTGGCAGCGGAAAGCGCCCCTTTCGGGAGAGGAAAATAACGGAGTCAGGTGGCGGGGCCTCGCCACAGGTCACCGGGACCTTCCGGGACCGGGGCCCGGCCGCGGGCCCCGAGCACCTCCCCATCGCCGCCGCGCCCCGGAGTTCCCGGGGGCCATCTGGTCGACCCCGGGAGCGTGGCGGCAGGCGGGGCAGGCCGGGGAGACTCGTGGGACGTGGGGCGGGCCGCGTAGGCACGCGGTCCGCCCGTCCGCCGCCGGTCGTCTCCGAATCGGGACTTAGGGAAAAAAAGACAAGACCGGCAACTCGGCGGGGTCGGTCGCCTGCCGAACCCTCCCCGGCCCCCGCAGGACCGGCCCCATGCCAGTCCCCGACTCCCGGCTGGGACTCTTTCGGTGGGGCGAGGGGGTTCCGCGGAGGCGCCCCCGACGACCGGACCTCACCGGGGATCGCGGCCCCGTCCCGGTCCCGGTCCCGTCCCGTCCCGTCCCGGTCCCGGTCCCGGTCCCGTCCCGGTCCCGGTCCCGGTCCCGTCCCGGTCCCGGTCCCGTCCCGTCCCGGTCCCGTCCCGGTCCCGTCCCGGTCCCGTCCCGTCCCGGTCCCGTCCCGGTCCCGTCCCGTCCCCACCTCCGCGGCGGGCCTCGGAAAACCTGGGGAGAAAAATCGGGTCCGGCGGCCAGGCCCGTCGCGCCCTCCACGGGCTTCCCTTCAAGGCTCAGGCCGGTCCCCGTCGGCCGGCCGGGGAACGCGGCAGGAAAACGGATGGCAGGGAAGGAACGGCGACCGACCGACCGGGGACACAGGCCGGATGGCGGCCAAGCGCCGCACACCTTCCCGGATCTTCCCCGCCCCCGCGGCGGCCCCGGTCGGTCCCCGCTCGCGGGGGGTGGGGGCGGGGTGGGGAGAGAGGGGGATGCGGCGGGGCCGGTTGCTGGTCGACGCGTCCCCTCTCCCCGCCGCCGCCACCGCCGCCGCGGCCACTCACCCATAAGCCCGGAGGTTCAATCTCCGGCGAGCGGCCCGGCCGCCGACGCCGCGACAACAGCGGGACGATCGCGCCGGCCTCGCCGGCCTCCTGGAACTCCGCCTCGGGCGCCGCCGCCAACTCCCTTCCCTTGGCGACCGACGCCGCCTCTCCGGAGGAGCGACGCTATATAAAAGCGGCCGCCAGGTGGCGCCCGACAACCGAACGGAACGTCGGCGGGGACACATCCAGAGCTCCGGGCCGGGAAGAGGCGCCCAGCCGGCCGCCCGGCCGCCGGATCTCGTCCCGGCCCGCTCCGGATGTCGCCTCTCGGCCCGGGGCCGACCGAGGGCGTCCGCCTCTGGAGCTCCCGGCCGGCACGGCGCGACCCCGCAGCCCAAGGGAGACTCGGAAAAAAAAAAAAAAAAAAAAACAAAACAAAACAAAAAAAACGCGTCGGGGAGGCTGCCGCCGGAAAGGGGGCCAGACCGGCCGCTCGACCTCTCCCCGGCCCGCCGACGCGGACCTGCGCGGAAAATTCCCGGCAGACACAGGGCCGGCCGCCCAGAGCGGCAGACGGACGGGGCCCGGGCTCCCGGGAGGACTTAGACACATCTCGGCGGGCCGGGGAGGGACCGTAAAACCGAAACCAGGCGAGAGTACTCCCAGAACAACAACGCACGGACCGTTTTTATGCGATCCCGTCAAGCGGGCAACGTCTCTCGGAAACCTACAAACGGAGCGGGGGGCGAGCGGGGGGCGGGGCGGGGCGGGGCGGGGCGGGGCGGGGGGCGGGGCAGAACGTGGATTTCAGCGTGTGTGACCTCAGTGAACACTCCGCGGGGTGGGGGGAGAGGGGCAGAACGTGGATTTCAGCGTGTGTGACCTCAGTGAACACGCCGCGGGGTGGGGGGGGAGGGTGGTGGAGAAGGGAGGGAGTTCATAGCCATTCACTGAATACATCCAGTTCCGGGATGGCCCTACAGGGGTTGGCGACGGTTTGCAACGGACACCCTCCCCCCCCCGCGGACGGAGGACTCTGGCGTGAGACAGATGAATCCTAAAAGGGGCAGACCCATTGGTTTCCTCCTACAAGTTTCCCCTGACAGATAGGTCCCCTCCTGAGGAAACCAAGACCCCAAAACCTAAACGTTTCCCAAGGGCGACTGAACTACGTGGGGAGGCTCAGTGTCCTCGTGCAAATACCATACGGGACCCTGGAATCGGGTCAGAGAAAGGGAGACCGCAGCGACACGTCCTTGAGCTCAAGGCAAGGGGGGCGGGGGGGGTCTCTAAGAGAATGACCCTCTAATCAAGCAGACTGAGCAACAGGGAGACCCGCTCACTGCCTGGATGTTTCTTGGTTCTGTCGTGGGGCTGGGTCTCTGGGAGGGCGGTTGGTTGGTTGGTTGGTTGGTTGGTTGGTTGGTTGGTTGGTTGGTTGCTTGCTTGCTTGCTTGCTTGCTTGCTTGCTTGCTTGCTTGGTTTTCCGGGGACAAGACGAGAAAGAACTCTTCCACCGGAAGCATTTGCACAAGGCGGCTGGCGGGAGGGGAAGTGGGAGGGAAAGGTGGGTAACTAAACTCAATTGGGGACCTACAGGATGTGTGTCTCAGAAGAGGTTAATATTGAAAAGGAACTGTTCTGTGATAATAAGGGGGAAAGAACATTGAGCTATAGACCTTCCTTTGGCATTTGAAAAAGAAAGTATTTTTCAAAGGACAGGTGTTTGGTGCACCAGGCCACCTCAGTCTGTGGAGCCTTTGACTCTTGATCTCAGAAGTACAGAGTCTGAGCCCATGGTGGATGTGGAGATTACGTACCCAAACGAACCACCGATGGACGGACGGACGGACGGACGGACGGACGGATGGGGTGCTGGTATGTACTTTTTCGAAAGATATGGGGACAGGCAAGGGAACTCAAATATTTCAGGTTGTTTCCAACAAGAGAATCCAGGGTGGGGGGTGGGGAACCTGGGCACAGGCGAATAGAGAATGTGATGCTGCCGGATACGGGGACACGTTGACCCCCCCGAACAGAACGGGAACCCTGAGAGACACAGCAAAGCCCCATACAGTTTTGGGAAATGGGCAACAGTCTTCAAGGCGCTAAAGATGGACTCCCTCCCCCACCAAAGCAGCAGACGGTCATCAGACATGCCGGGCCCAGGCATGCTCGCTCTATAGCTCCGAGAGCAGAGCTTCCAAAGCCCCCAAGCCTATCGACATTCTCTGCCAGAGCCAGAGCCAGTGTCTTTCTGACAGTGGATGAATTCCTATGGAGGCACCCTCATCATCCCTCAGTATCACGCCTGCAGGGTCCAGAGTCGACACTAGGGTTCGCTCTTGGCTTTGTCCATTCTGCGGGTTTTGACAAAGGGATCTTCCCCTTCCAGGATCCTTGGGATGGGTTCTATCAAGAGGATCCTCTGCTTCTTGTCCTTTCTTTGACGGAGGTGATGTCTCGCGTCGTTCCGTGGATTTTGAACCAGCCCCGCATCCCAGGTGTCCATCCCACTGGGTCACGGTAAATACTCCCTTTTACTGTATCCCTGGACCTGGTTGGCTAGGATCTTGCTGAGGATTCCTGCGACCATGTTCCTCGGGGACATGGGTCGGTAGCTCTCCTTCGTCAGTCAGGTCTCAGGTCTCTGTCTCCTTTTAGAATCCAGGTAAGGACGGCTTCATAGAATGCGTTTGGAAGTTTTCCCTTCCATTTTTTTCTTTCTTTTTTTTTTTTCCCCTCCCTCTTTGATGACTCATTCCGATTCTTTACTGGCTATGGGTTGAAGGTGTCACTTTTAAGAATTCATGGACTCTACAGCGCCTGACGTTGAGTGGCACAAAACCCAAACCCATTTGCCTTCTTGACACCACTTTCGGGAACATAATCGTGATTTCTTGATATTGACTTCAGAGGTGTCCTCTGCTTTCACAGCGAATCAATGGAAAGGAATATTTTGGTCAGAGTCGTTCTTGTGTACTATCACCGTGACTACATTCCATTTGCGAAGCAACGTACGTGGAAACAGGCGTGAAGTATCATTTTTCGTTCTGCTGCCTTTTACATCACTCATCCCTGCTGCCCATCGGGCAGCTTAGGATAACAGAGTAAAAGTCAGCTTCCACGTGTTGTATGGGTCATCATCTCCCAAATGATCTAAAGTGACGTGTGATTCACTTAGAGACTGAGGAGAGAATCCAAGCGACGATACTTTGGATGAGAGCCTTCCACGCTAAAACTGACTGGCACCACCAACCTTACTGGATGTGAGATTATAGGAAGGAAGGAAGGAAGGAAGGAAGGAGGAAGGAAGGAAGGAAGGAAGGAAGGAAGGAAGGAAGGAAGGAAGGAAGGAAGGAAGGACAGACACACACTTTTAGCACAGGACACACAAAGTAGTCTAGTTGTTCTCTCTCCTAATGGACAGCCTTCCTGAATCCAAACATAAAATGTGGGGGCGCCTGGGTGGTTCAGTCGGTTAAGCGTCCAGCTTCGGCTCAGGTCATGATCTTACGTACGGTTCGTGGGTTCAAGCCCCGCATCGGGCTCTGTGCTGACAGCTAGCTCAGAGCCTGGAGCTTGCCTCGGATTCTGTAACTCCCTGACTCTCTGACCCTCCCCTGCTTTCCCCCCCACCCCGCGCCTCTCTCTCTCTCTCTCTCTCTCTCTCTCTCTCTCTCTCTCTCTCTCTCTCTCTCTCTCTCTCTCCCTCCCTCCCTCCCTCCCTCCCTCCCTCCCTCTCTCTCTCCCTCCCTCCCTCCCTCCCTCCCTCAAAAAAAATAAAAACATTAAAAAAAGTTTTTTAAATACAATACTTCTCTTGAAAGACACAGGTGGACAGGCAGAGGCATTGGAATCCTGAGGGCTCCGTTGGAGGGGCTGAGGGCTCTCGATCTTGTCAGGAGGAGGACCCTAGGGCAGGACAGGCGCGACGCCTGGAGAAAAGGTACATGTTCTACAGTCTCCCTCGGGTGAGAGGAGTTTGTGGGCAAGACAGTGTTTGGATGTGGACTGCCTCTCGACAGGAAGGAACGCGTCGAGGACGAGTCCACAACTTTTTACTTCGTGATGCCGACCGCGGGAGTCTGTACCTTGGCGACAATTCTGCCTTCCCTCTGGAGTGGATGGGGATGGGGAAGCCTCCACCCACCCCCTCCCACCCCCAATCTGCTGTCGACCTCAGTGAATCATGTTTGCTTTTCACCATTTGGTGATGCCAAGTATGGACTCTTCCATCTGGTTTTACGGGAAGCATTGGCACAAGGCGGCTGGCGGCAGGGGAGGGTACGGGTCAGTCCATTGACCAAGGAAACAGGAGGATCGGGCCTTTGAAGAACTAAGGGGAGAGAGGAGTTTAGTCTTGGTCATCACAGCAACGGGCACCTCCCCAGAAACAACAGAAGGTGCCCAGGATGAACTGCGTCGCAGGACACAGCGTGAGCATGCCCCGCCACCCTCAGCCTTCAGACCAGGAGCAGGCAGCACGACTGTAGTCCGGGCCGGCCAGGGTCTGGGTCCGCCCCACCCCCCCACCCCCCCGCCCCCTTTCCCCACCGACCTCCCACCCTAACCCCCACGGCGCCCGCCCCTGCTCTCTTTCCGCCAGAGCGTGCACAGGAGGGTGGGCCCAGAACACATCTCTCCTCCACAGACCCCTTGACCGCTTTGCCTGAGAGACCAACTCCCCTGTAGCCGTGCATGACTTAATTTTTCCTGTGGACCGGGGGCCTAGTTCACCGCTTAGGATGAACGTGTCCCCACCCCCTGCAGGCTGCCGCCTTCAGCGCTCAAAATGGCTGGAGGACTGGGGCGGGGGGTGGGGGTGGGGTGTAGGAGCCGGGTGCCCCCGCGGGGGCAGGGACGGGAGTGGCAGGTGAAGGGAGGTTCAGGGTGATCCATTCCAATGGGCCTCATTCAAACGCTTCATTCAAATGCAGAAAGCTTTCTGTTAAAGTCTGAGCCTGGGGCTTCTCTCCATTGAACGGGTTTCTTTAACTCCCCCAACCCTTAGGCTGCAGCTTCAGACCTACAAGGAGGAAGGGTGGGGGGAAGGGGAGAGGAGGGGAAAAGATGGTCTCTGAAGGACGTGCCTTAAAGAAAAAAAGAACTTGCCTTGTCTGAAGCAAAAAGAGTCCCCTCCTTTTCCTAACCCAGGAAACCCCCAAGACATCCCTTGAGATTCATGGGTGTGAATGACATCTTCCTAGAATGCCTTCCAGGGGTGAGGGTGCAGGTGGAAGAGTAGGGAATTGCGGGCGTGGCCTGCTGAGTCAGAGTCAGCGTCAGCGTCAGAGGGTGACCTTAAACACCTGATGATGGTGTCTTAGGGCTCAAAGGCCAAACACAGGCATGGAGCACTAAGGGATAAAGGGCGAGGGAGGCCTCGCGGGGGACCCTTCTGACCCTGGGTGATGGGCCCAGTGAGCACACTCCTCTAAAGCAACACTAGCACTTGACTCATTCGCCATCGACCTGTGCCGACAGTGCAGAGCCTGCTTGGGGTCCCCCACCCCCCTTACTTAAGTAAAGAAACATAAAAATACTACTGGCTCGGGGCACCTGGGTGGCTTAGTCGGTGAAGCGTCCGACTTTCGCCTGGGTCATGATCTCGCGGTTCGTGGGTTCGGGCCCCGCGTCGGGCTCTGTGCTGACTGCCAGCTCGGAGCCTGGAGCCTATTTCGGAGTCTGTGTCTCCCTCCCTCTCTGACCCTGAGCCTGCTGGTATGGACCAGGCCTCACCATGTCCCAGACCAGACCGATATTCCCCACATAGGTCCCTCATAAGGAAAAGCGTATTCCTGCCTCTTCAAAAGAGATTGTAGATGAAAGCGCTGTAGATGGTTGTCCAAAGGCTCTTCCTATGGGCCTTGTAGATCCAAGACTTAGATAATAAAGAGGGTTAAGGACACAAGAGTTGCAATGGAGCCCGGCCCTGCGGACAAAGAGCCTAATTTAGAGTTGAGGAACACATAAGGTCAGAACTGAAGGGAATACTTCCACCTTTTCGAACTGTAATGTAGAAGCAGTCCCTTCCCTAAGGCCGACATTCCACAGACACCCTCCCTTACACTGGCAGCTGGGATGAGGATAGATCAGAGTAGCTAAAACAGAAACTCAAAAACAAAGGCTGACACCTTTAGGGCCTCCATGGCGTTTACACATCATTCAGCATCCAATGCAAAAAGTTTGCGCAAAGAATTTCTTAACCAGCTCCACTGCATTCGTCCTCTTATGAGCCACACAGAAGGACTCCCAGCCTAGCTGTAGACTTAACCTATGACCCAATCTTTGCGTTATGAACTTAGAACAAATAGGAACGTTAACCTGTGTTTCACTAAGAATACCCTGTCACTTCCTTAGTTGTAAGATGTACTTAACCTCACTACGATTGGAGTAGTTCTGCAGGAATACTTCCGGTAAAACCTGTTTTTCTACACTTGCCAAAGCATCTTATCACAAAGAGTTTTCCACTGTAAAAATTCCTTTTTCTGATCTCATGTTATCGTTTGACCTGTAAATAAAGACACCAAAACCGACATGACAGAGACGCCTGCCTGCCTGCCTGCCTGCCTGCCTGCCTCCCTGCTTCCCTGCCTGCCTGCCTGGCCATCAGAAAGATTCACTCGCTTGCTCTCGCACTCCCACCCCCACCCCCGCATCCTCCAGGCACCCGTGGACCGGCTGGAGCTGGCCTCCAGCAAAACGGAAATGGAAAGAGATAACACAACCCCCTTCCCTCCTGAGGATGTGACTGTCACACCTAATACCACTGAGCTCCACGCTTATGGATGGTGACAAATCTCAATGGCAGGTGATGTCTGTTTTTAAGCACAACTTAAAAGAAAACAACAAGACACGTGTCCTTGCGCTCTGAGTAAGGGAGATCCCGGATCTGGTTGGAGAGGGTCCTCTCACCCGCAGTGTGGAGAACTATGGAAGAATGGTTTCTTCCTCTCCAGGCGGATGCACATTGCCAATGACACTGGGCGTAGGTTCTGTCCTACCCGTGAAGGAAAGGCAGGAATAACGTTAGCATTTTTTTTTTTTTTTTTACAAATAGTTTATTGTCAAATTAGTTTCCACATAACACTCAGTGCTCATCCCCACAAGTGTCCTCCTTTATGCCCCTCCCCCCTCCCCCCCTAACTTTAGCCTTTAAAACCGCCTCCTAAACGCTGTCCACTTTTCAATCCCAGCTTGTCCGTTAACTATGTCTTGTCTACCTTTTACGCTATGTCGATGCAAAATGAACGAGCCTCTCTTAAAAAGTTTACAGAGAAAGGAAAAGACTTTCCTTGGACTCCAGGTGAGGAGGGCTGCCCGGGATACACAATCTTCACAAAGAAGTCAGCCATCTGGGGAAGGCCTCACCATTGGGCACAGAGCTTGCGCCACCCCCCACCCCCACCCCCCCGAAAAAAGGGGCGCCTGGGTGGCTCAGCCGGTTAAGCCTCCGACTTCAGCTCAGGTCATGATCTCACAGTTCATGGGTTCAAGCCCTGCGTCGGGCTCTGTGCTGACAGCCAGTTCAGAGCCTGGAGCCTGTTTTCAGATTCTGTGTCTCCCTCTCTCTCTGACCCTCCCGCGCGCTCGCGCTCTCTCTCTCTCTCTCTCTCTCTCTCTCTCTCTCTCTCTCTCTCTCTCTCTCTCTCTCTCTCAGAAATAAATAGAAACATTAAAAAATTTAAACAATCAATCACAACATCAAACGTCTCGTTTTGAGTGGCCCATAGAGCAACAGGCACACAGATTGCCTGCATATGGGCTATTGTGACAATTCCTCTGAAGCTTATCTCAAATTATCCAACTTTCCTCTGCAGGGCTTGGGGGGGGGGGGGAGGAGCCATTGTAGTTCTTCAGGATTGTCAGATAAGACAGTGGGAGAAGATTTGAAACCTGAGTTTGAAGAGTTATAACAAGACAGCAAACGTGTGGTTTTGATTATAAAGGTCACAGAGATGTGTATTCTGATAACCACTATTGCAGGCTCAGTATTGGGATAGGAAGCAAGGTGCGTTCCACTGCCCACCGCAAAGGCTTGTCATGCAGAGAGTACCCAATTCAAGATTCAAGTGATTTTACCACCACCACCACCACCACCACCACCACCACCACCACCACCACCACGAATAAAACCTGATCATCTGTATTGTGTTTCATCTTGGTAGTTTCAAAAACATGTCTGTTTTAAAGAAGCAATCCACCTTGATTGGCTTCAGTGCCGAATACGTCACACCCGCGTCCACTAAAAACTCTAATGATGTGTTCCCCATCATCAGGCTCCTGTGATAAAGGCTCAAGTGGGCAGTTTCTGAAGCGCAGGGAACCTCTTGGGCCCCTTCCTGCTGATTTGGGAGATGCTCCAATGTGAGGCTCATCAGGAGGTGGCCCAAAGGCGCCTGCACTGCAGGTGCCACCACCGCGGGTGGCCGAGGAGGCCACAGGAGCCGCACGGAGTGGTGCCGAAACAGGAGGAAGGGGAGAGAGGGGGCGAGGCAGAGGCGGCATGGGAGCCAGCCGGCCGGCCACCCAGCCACCCCGCCAGCCACCCCTTGACGATCTCTTCTCTTCTCTTCTCCTCTTCTTCTTTTTTTTTTTTTTTAATTTTTGTTTTAAATATTTTTATTTATTTCTGGGGGGGAGGGAGAGAGAGAGAGAGAGAGAGAGAGAGAGCGCGAGCGAGCGAGAGAGCGTGAGCAGGGGAGGGTCTGAGAGAGAGGGAGTCACAGACTGAAACAGGCTCCAGGCTCTGAACTGGCAGTCAGCACAGAGCCCGACGCAGGGCTCGAACCCACGAACCGGGAGATCATGACCTAAGCGAAAGTCGGACACTTCACCGACTAAGCCACCCAGGCGCCCCTCTTTTCTTTTCTAATGAAGCAGGCAGGCAGTGTGTCCTCAGGGCAGAAATCGAGCCCATGCATCGAAGTTCGACAGAGTCACTCGGAGTCTGGTTAATGTTAAAGCCTCGTTTCTCTGGGAGCCCAGGAGCAGGGTCCACAAGCAAAACGTTAAAAGTTGACAATTTCCTTTATCAGTAATCATTGAACACGTGATTTATTTAAAGTGCTATTTTGGGGCAAGCATCGTTCCATGGCCTATGATCGGGATACAGCAAGAACCACATGGCTAAAGCTCCCACTCGTTCCATGGCCTATGATCAGGATACAGCAAGAACCACATGGCTAAAGCTCCCACCTCACGGACTTAATGTTCCAATTGAACGTAGGAGAGAGAGAGGGAGGGAGGGAGGGAGGGAGGGAGGGAGGGAGGGAGGAGGCCAGGCAGGGCGGGCAGGGCAGGGCAGGGCAGGGCAGGGCAGGGCAGGGCAGGGCAGGGCAGGGCAGGGCAGGGCAGGGCAAGGCAAGGCAAGGCAGGGCAGGGCAGGGCAGGGCAAGGCAAGGCAAGGCAGGGCAGGGCAGGGCAAGGCAGGCAGGCAGGCAGGCAGGCAGGCAGGCAGTGTCTCCCATACTAGGGCATGAGTACATCTGGCGCCAGAGAACACGTTGTTATCCCTGGCCCGGAGTCCAGATGATGTCCTTCTGGTGAGAAGGAGCAGCAGAGCAGTCCCGGCGGTGGCGACGGCTTTCCGGCCTGGGAATGGAAGAGCTTTCAGTTCCTGGCTGCCCGGTCCCTTTCCTCCAGGACATTCTTAGGGTGCCTCCGGCTTCTCTTCCTCTTCTCTTTCTCCAACAGAGAGGCAGGCCGGCAGGGAGGGAGGGAGGGAGGGAGGGAGCAGGAGGCAGGGCAGGCAGGCAGGCAGGCAGGCAGGCAGGCAGGCAGGCAGGCAGGCAGGCAGGCAAGGACATGGAAGACTTGGCATCAGGGCCCCTGGCCGGCTCGGTTGGTGGAGCGTGCGACTCGAGCTCGGGGTTGTGAATTCCAGTCCCATGTTGGATGTAGAGGTTACTTATGAATAAATTCTGGGGGGTGCCCCGGTGGCTCAGTTGGTTAAGTGTCCGACTTTGGCCTCGGTTGGGATCTCGCCTTTCCCAAGTTCGAGCCCCACGTCAGGCTCTGTGCCGACAGCTCAGACCTTGGAGCCTGCTTCAGATTCTGTGTCTCCCTCTCTCTCCGCCCCTCTTCTGTTCATGCTCGCTCTGTCTGTGTCTGTCTGTCTGTCTGAAAAATAAACTCAAGAAAAAATTAAAATATTTGAAAACCCTTATGGAAATCCCAACTAGCCAAACAAACAAAACATGGCATCAAAGGTAAGTGGGTAAGTGATTGGGGGAGGGGGGGTGGGGGTGGGGGTGGGGGTGGGGAGAGGTGTCACACCGGAATATGTGTCTAATCTGCATAACCTGCAACATATTCCTTAGGGACCCCTGCTTTCAATATTTTGCCCCGATAACTTTTTCCACAAGTGGCGGTCCCACCCAAGTGGGCCTCCTTCATCGTTAAGGCCCGTGCTCTCCCTTTGCTCTGCCTCCGTTTAGGACCCACTCTGTCCTCACTTCAAACAAGCAAGCAAACAAAGAAACAAACCCACGAGCAGGTAGGGTCCGCCGGCGCCCCCGTTGGCTTGGACACAGGGGGAGGCCGAAGTGCAAGCCTAAAGAACAACTAAAGAACAGCGTAGGCAGGCGGTGAGAAGAGACACTGACAGACAGACTCACTGACGTCACCATCCCCAGCCTTGGAAATGGTTTGGTGTCTTTTCATAGGAGAGAGCCCATCCTCTGTCGAAGGTTTCCTACCACTTTTCACTAAGTATCCGAATCCCACAAGCGCACTGCCGGACCACCGAAACCTGTCTGCCCGCAGACTTTGTCATAGCCGCGTCCTCTTGTATTGCGTGAGCATCGCGTCCCTCATTTCACCAGTCCACCGTGGTCTGGCATTCAGGTGGATTGCAATTTCTGTGTCTTTTGGGTGTGTGTGTGTGTGTGTGTGTGTGTGTGTGTGTGTGTGTGTGTGTGTGTTGAGGTGAGGTGAGGGTCCTATTTTGGAATGAACGGGGAAGGTCCCATAGCTTTGTGAGTGGACTGAGAAAGCCCACCAAATTGTCCACATTTATTTACTTCTCTGTTTCTTTTCCTTACGCATTCGTTCAAGTTGGGGGTGGGGGGGAGAAGGAGAAGGAGGAGGAGGAGGAGGGGGGGGGGGAGGGGGAGGAGGGGAGGGGGAGGAGAAGGAAAATGGATCCCAGGCAGGCTCCAAGGCCCGGACACTTTTATCAAACTGAGCCACCCAGGCGCCCCTGAAATGTAGGAGGGAGGCAGGCAGGCAGGCAGGCAGGCAGGCAGGCAGGCAGGCAGGCAGGCCAGCCGGCGAGGGAGCTCTCCTCCCCCTCCCCCCTCCCCCCCCCCCTCCTCCTCCTCCTCCTCCTCCTCCTCCTCCTCCTCCTCCTCGACACTGGGCATTGGTATTTTTTTTTTTTTTTTTTTTTTACAAATAGTTTATTGTCAAATTAGTTTCCACATAACATTGGTATTGTTCTGAGTGTCTTTAGCAGTTCCCCGAACTGACAGCTTCTGGGGGGGGAAACGGGGGGAGGGAGGGAGGGAGAGAGAGAGAGGGGGAGAGGGGGGAAGAGGGGGGGGAGGGAGGAGAGAGAGAGGGGGGGGGGGAGGGGGGAAGAGGGGGGGAGGGAGGAGAGAGAGAGAGAGAGAGAGAGAGGGAGAGAGAGAGAGAGAGAGAGAAACTTAGATCACCCTCACATGAGAAATGAGAACAGGAATTCCTTCTTGAGCCTCCAATCAAAGGCAGGCGGAGGAGTGGGAAAGCTTTGTGGTGGCAAAAAGGGGAAGGTACCAGGAGAGACGGTTGACGTTGGGGTTGGGGTTGGGGTGGGGAGCATATCTGCTTTCCCCTCCCGGTCCCAGGTTGTCGGGGGCAAAGAACGAGAGAGAAGCTGTCCTTCCAGTCCTGACCCTGTTCTTCTGGGGTCCCTGGGCTGCAGAGGTGATGTTCTGAGTTGTCCCTCTTTGGTTGTCTTTTCATCAACGGCTCGTGTTTAAGGTGCTTGGAGAATTTGGAAACTAATTTGACGAGAAACTATTTGTAAAAAAAAAAAAAAAAAAAGTGCCTGGAGAATAAGAGGTTAATTGTTTCCGAGAGCATGCATTCTCATTCCCTCCCCCAGATCCTTCTGACGACACCTGTTCTTACTTCCACCAATCCATCTCCACACCCTCAAACCCACGTCTGCCACGCCCCCCTCCCCCGGCCATCTGGTCGACCTCTTCGGGCACTATAAAAGCGACCAGTAGGCCGGGGGCGTCTGATCGTCCGGCACCACGGTGGTTGGAAGGGAGGGGGCGGCGGGGAGTCCGTGCGTGACGAATGCGGGATGATCGCAGCGCGGCTGGGAGCAGCACCTGGCCTGGCTTGCGTTGCCTTGCGTTTGCCTTGCGTCGCCCCGCGTTGCCTTGCCTGCGCACGGCCTCATCCCCATCCACCTGGGTCAGGAGCGTTTCCCGGCTCGGGGCGGGCGGAGGTCGTAGAAAGAGGGCCTTGTGGATCTAACGTACGCCCACCAACCAAGACCCGTCCTTCATGCATCCTCTCCCTTTCAGCAGACACCGTTTGGGGATGGTCAGTGTTTCGCCGTCACGCCGCTACAACGAAAGAAACG
>JAESUZ010005240.1:0-32471 GCA_017311185.1 Proteles cristata cristata | reverse complement strand
CCCTGGGCAAGTCACCTGCCGCTGTGGGCATCCAATTTCTCCTGATCCCAGATAGGCTGCAAATCTTCTGATCTCATCAGCCTATCGTGAGGTTAAACGAAAAAACACATGAATCGGTGCCTAGCATTACGTACTCAAATAGTACCTATAATTTTTTTCAAGTTTATTTCTTCATTTTGAGAGGGAGAGAACAGGGGAGGGACAGAGAGAGGAAGAGACAGAATCCCAGGCAGGCTCAGTGCTGTCAGCCCAGAACCCAGTGCAGGGCTCCAACCCAGGATCCTGTGAGATCATGACCTAATCCGAGTCAGGAGTCAGATGCTGAACAGATTGATCCACCAGGAGCCACCCAATAGCACCTACATTTAAGAGGAAGTGTAGATGCTCCTGGCTGGCTGATCAGTGTAGGGTGCAACTCTTGATCTGGGGGAGGTATGTTTGAGTTCCAGCCACATTGGGTGTGAGCCTACTTAAAGTATGTAGTCTGATGATTGTTGGCTTAAATTTTATATGATTATTTTAAAAATGTTTATTTGTTTATTTTGAGGGGGGGGGCCTGTACTTAGGAGCAAGTAGGGACAGAGGAAAGAGGGAGGGAGAGAGAATCTCAAGCTCCATGCTGTCAGTGCTCAGAGCCCAATGCCAGGCTGGATGTCAGGAACTGAGAGATCATGTGTAGTGTGGGTATCAAGGGCTTTATACTTAACAGACTGAGCCACCCAGGTGCACATGTTGCCTCAAATGTTCAAAGATGAATGACACAGAGAAAATAAATCATTCCATGTTTAGCTGGAAGACAGCTCCTAATGACAAATATCAGGTTATACACATACGGTTTAAAACTGGAGCAAATGTGCCCAGAAAAAGAGTCTCCCATCTGCCATTAGATCCCCAGCCCTGCTTCTCAAGGGAGCCCATCCTTTTTCTCACAGTTCATTGTAGCTACTGTGTTTCTCAAAGCTGCTTTCTATCAATAATCTCGATACATCAGTGTTTCATTGTGCCACTAAGTAACATCAACATCAATTCTAAGCTGTATCCTAATCTCGGAAATGTGCAACATGGAACAAACATCTGCCCAAGTGCTATTGCCTGGTCCGCCCTCCTCTCCCCTGAGCCCCAGGGGCAGCCTCTGGACTGCAGCCTCCTTTCCAGGCGTGTCTCGGACTCTCTCTCTTGGTCTCGCTTCCAGCTGCCTCCACCACCCCCACCCCCTGTGCCCTGTGGCCTTTCCCCACCTCCCCACCTACCTGACCTGCACCTGGGCTAAGATGTAAGGAGAGTCCTCACTTGTCCCTCAGGTTGTCCAGACTGTTCCCTTGACCCCTCCCTAGGTAATGGTGTCAGTCCCCTGAGGTGTGTCCTATCCCCTGTGTCCCCCACTGCGGATGGTGACACCTCAGGGGACACTTCTGTCTCCTGACCTGTTACTCACATGAGGCCACTCCCCTAGAAATGGAGGGGAGAACTCAAAGGAGTCATAACACATTGCCAGGACAAATGTCAGGTACCTATGAAGAGGCTCCTAGTAAGACTGTTTTCATCTCAGAATGTCTTGGTCTAGGTCTGGGATGTGGGATATTATAGGGGTGCAGGGGGGTACCGATCAGCATCTTCTCCATGACCTTGGGAATTTACAGTTGAAACAAACCTCCTGGTGGGGGGGGCCTGGCCATCTGGTCAGCATGGAGAACTGGGGTCTCTACAGTCCAAGAGGGGGAGCCTCAGAAGTTGTCGGGATTTCCCCCGTCTGCACAGGCTCCTAGCACTTTCCAGGTCAGGAGGGCCGAGCCCCTTCCTCAGGCTTGAGGCCACCAGATGGCCGCCTGGAGGAGTGGCCAGAAAGCTGGGGAGCATCCCTGACACCCCCTGTGAGCATCGCTTCAAGGATCCCCTGGAAGACCTGCGTTCCTTCCAGAAACTGAGAATTAGAGGCACACTAATGGGGCTTTACTCCTGGGGCCTCAGGTGCAAAGGCATGGGCTGACCTGTAGTTGCGGGGTACCTTGTGGAGCACGTGTCACAGACCGAGGTATTCTTTGAGGCAAAACAGGCCAAAATGGCTTTGTGCCACCTGTTTGCCAAGTGTGAATAATTCCCCATCATGACCTCAGTGGACTTGGCCCAGAAGGACTTGCCAAAGTTTCTCTTGACCGTGGGCTCAGCTGGCCCGGGGCCTCCTCCCTGCCCGTTGGCTTCTTCATGGTTCTGTGAGTTCAGACAAAGGGAAACGACATATATCTACCATTATAGTAGCACTCAGGGTATTTTCACTGCCCTAAAATCCTGCATTTCCCGTGCTCATGACTCCTCCCCCAACCCCGGGAATACGCTGATGTTTTTACTATTTCCACAACTTTGCCTTTTGAAACACCTAGGGGTTCTGTTAGTTAAGTGTCTGACTCTTGATTTCTGCTCAGGTCATGTTCACACAGATAATGGGTTCAAGCCCTGCATTGGATTCTGTGCTGGCAGCCCTGAGACTGCTTGGAATTCGTTCTCTCCCTCTCGGTCTCTCGCTCTCTCTCAATCTTTCTGTCTCTCCCTCTGCCTCTCCACTGGTGCTCTCTCTCTCTCAAAAGATATAAATAAACAACAAATTACTTTGCCTTTTCCAGAATATCACGTAGTTGCAATGGTGTGTACTCTTCACATTGCCGTCTTTCATGTGGTAACATGCATGTAAGTTCCCTGTGAGTCTTTTTGTGATTTGATAGCTTGTTTCTATTTAGAGCTGGTGATGTTCCCTTCTCTGGTTTGACCAGTTTATTTATTCATTGAGTGCAGGAACACTTGGTTCTTTCAGGTCTTGGCAATTATGAAGGAAGTTGTTAAATACAACTAGATGTAGGTTTTAGTGTGAACTAGGTATTCAACTTCTTTGGAAATTATCCAGGCGGGAGGTTGCTGGATTGTATGGTAGGAACATGTTGAGGTTTTTAAGAAACCACCAGACCATGTTCCAAAGCGGCGGTGCCATGTTGCGTCCCTGCCGCAGGAGTGAGAGCTGCTGGGGCGGCGCCTCCTCCCCAGCACTGGGGGGTGCGGTGCTCAGACTGTGGTCATCCTAACAGCTGCAGGGGTGTCTCATTGCCTCCGTTTCCATGTCCCTGAGGACATGTGATGTGGGGCATCTTTCCTGTGCTTCTCTGCCATCTCTGTATCCTCGTTGGTGAGGTGTCTTTTAGTGCCTTGGGCCTCTGTTTTGATTGTGTTGTTTGTTTTCTTACTGTTGAGTTTTCAGAGCTCTTTATATATGTTGGCTAACATTTCTTTATCAGATAAGCCTTTTGCAGATTTTTTCCTCCCAGTCTCTGGTTTGTCTTTGCCTTCCTGTGATTGTCTTTGCAGAACAGAAGTGTTTCATTTCACTGAATTCCTGCTTATCTCATCTTTCATTCATGAATTCAGCCATTCGTGTCTTTCTGAAACATATTTGCGAGTCCCAAGAACATCTAGATTTCTCCTATGTTGTCCTGTAGGAGTTTCCCAATTCTTCATTTATGTGGAGGTCACTGATACGCAGATTTATTTTCTGTGAAGGTTGTGAGCTCTGTGTCTGGGTTCTTCCTCCTCCTCCTCCTCCTCCTCCTCCTCCTCCTCCTCCTCCTCCTCCTCCTCCTCCTCCTCCTCCTCCTCCTCCTCCTCCTTCTTCTTCTTCTTCTTCTTCTTCTTCTTCTTCTTCTTCTTCTTCTTCTTCTTCTTCTTCTTCTTCTTCTTCTTCTCTTTCTCTGCACGGGGATGTCTGTCGGGTTGTTCCAGCATCATTTGTTGAAGAGACTGTCTTCTGTCTATGGTACTGCCTTTGTTCCTTGTCAAAAATCAGTTCACCATCTATATGTGGGTCTATTTCTGGGCTCTCTTCTGTTGCAGGATCTATTTGGCTCTTGGCTCATCTCTCCCCAAATCTGTACTGTCTTGATGATTGTAACTTTATAGGAGGTCTTGAGGGAGAGGCGGATGTGGGCCGTCCAGCTTCACTCTTCAGCAACGTGGTGTGGGCTCCTCTGAGTCATTTTCTTTCCATGCAAACTGTAGAATCACGTGATCAATATCTACACCATTACCTGCTGGGATGTACATTGTTTTTGAGCTAATGGACTGATCATGTTGGGAAGAATGAATATCTAGATAATAATGAGCCTTCTTATCCATGAATATGGTCTATCTCTGCATGTATTTAGACTTCTCTGATTTTGTTTATTAGAGTCTTGTCGTTTTCCTCATAATGACCTTTGAATATTTTGTTCAATGTAGGCCTAAACAGTTCACTTTTTGGTTGTCAGAATAAACGGTACTGTGTTTTCAGTTTCAAATCCATTTCTTCATTGCTGGTGTGAAAGTGAGTAATTGAGTGTCATGTAGGAACCTTGTTCCCTGCAACTGTGCTATCAGTCTTCATCAGATGAAGAGTACTTCCGCTTCTTGTTGTGTCTATTCTTTGGATTTTTTACATAGAAAACCATGTCACATGTGTGCAAGTTGGCTTTATTTCATCCTCCACAGTCAGTATACCTCTTTTTGAATTTTCTTAAGGTGGAGGAGAAGCAAGCCCCACCCTGAGCAGGGCTGGAGACGGTGGCCCATGTGTGACCCAGGAAGTACATGGGAGGAGGGAGGCTGTGGTCAGCAAGGGCCTCTGTGGACCTCAGAGCCCACAGAGCTGCAGCCACAGGCCTGTTTCCTCTGCTTGGGGGTGTGAGAAAGGAGAGAGTCTTCCCTGGGGCCAGTTGGCCTCCCTCCCCCTCCAGTGTTGCTTCTCAAGGTCAGGAGGGACTTAGATTTGGAAATATCTGTGGCCGAAGAGCCTGAGATGTGGGCCTGGTTCTGTCACATCCTGGCTTCAGGACCATGGGCTCATCAAGTTCCCTAAATGGGCCCTGACTTTCCTTGTCCATGAAATGGCGTCTCACAGGTACTGTGCCTGTGAACCACAGAAACCTTGACACACTGTGGTCAGTGACATTAACTCTCTTGCTGCCCAGGACACAGGAGGAGATGGAGATCTGTATCTGGAGGGTGAAAATGTCCCTGGTGTGGTGCCAGCACGGAGTGTGCGGTGGCTGCCCCTCCCATGTCCCTGATCTGCAGCTGCTGGGGGCTCTGTCCCAGACCCTGGGCCTCACCCCCCCGCCTGGGGTTCCTGAGTGAACACTCCTCCCCAGCGAGTGCTACACAGGGGTGTAGGGATAGGGACAGGGGCATGGCCGACCTGTTCCCCACCATGCTGGAGTGACCAGTGGTGAGCTGCCCAGATGTGGACTCTATCTAGGAGTTTCTACCCACGAGGCTCAGGGACTGAGCGGTCTGAAGAACCATCCATGTTATGGGACGGGAGCCGGGGAAGAAGGCAGTGATGGTGCTCTCCTGTCTGAGGTGGGAGAACAGGTCAGGGTCCCAAACTGGATGTGGTGACTTGCTGGAGGCCACACTGTTGAATTACAGAGAAAAGCAGAAGGGAAATTTGACTTGTTAAATGATTTAAAAACAGGGGACAGGCCCAAAGCACGAGGGGAGGGGGGCCCAAGTCCTTGGTACAGTGGTTAGTGTGACTCTGCCCCTGGCCATCAGCTGTCCCTGGGGATCAGGGTGGCAGGGCTGAGTGTGAGGCCAGGGACACAGGGATGGGGCTAGCTGGGTACCGGTGGAGGAGCTGAGGTCACCAGGCCGGTGGGGCCTTCCAGACAGGTCCCCTCCCACCCTGGGTCTCATTGCGGTGGTTGGGGGGTTGTTCATACATTCATCTGTCATCATTCCCTGAGTCCTAGTGCAGGGGTGGAGGTAAGAGGAAGCATCTGAATGTCTTTCCCTAGACCAGACAGCTTGTTCTCAACAGTTAGCTCCGCCCCTGGGGTGGGAGGAACAAAGAGCGGCTCTGGGTGAAGCTTTCCCCCTCTCTTGCCTCTGCCTTCTGGATGTTTCTTCTCCTGCTGAGTAGGCCCAGAGCAAGCCTGGAGGGAGGTAGCCTGTGATGGGAACCCACCCAGAGGTCCCCCGCCTGTGCTGGGCCCCCTGGCTCCTGAGATTCACCAGCCTCCTCCTCAGTGAGTGTCCCGGATCCCTGGGTGGGTGGGCACTGTGCGGGGCAGGGAGGGGGGCTCCTGTGGGTTGATGTCTGTGGGGAAGGACCTGACACCACCTCTGTTGGAGGGCATGTGTGGGGCCTGCGGTTTCCAGCTCAGGGTCAAAGGCAAAGAGGACAATGAGCGTTTGGCTGTGGTGAAGCCTCGCCTGGGTCCCAGGAGCCCTCACAGGGTCACACGTGCTGGTCACAGCCCCTGGGCTGCTGCATCGGATTCCTGGGGCTGTGGGAACAGGATCCCATAGGCCTGATGGCTTGAACCACATCAGGCTGTTGTCTCACAGTCCCAGGGGCTGAGATCCAAAATAAAGTTTCTGGACAGTGTCTGATGGGAGGGATGGAAAGCGGTGTCGTGGGGACCCGGGACATTTGTGTCCTGACTTGCTTAGAATGACCCGGTGGCCGTGTCCCCTGCCGTCTCCGTGCACCTGGTCTGTGCCGTGTCGGGGTGGGTCCTGCACCCAGGTCACGTGTCTGCCCCGACCTCATCCTGCACTGGGGGTCAGAGGACGGTGACCCATGGGGGGAAGGGATGAAGGACGGGCTGGCAGGGGGCTGAGGACTGAATCCCTGTCACTCTCCTGGCCGGCCCGGGGCAGGTATGGTGTGACCACCTTCCCACTGATGCAGGAGCTGAGGGCCTGGGCCTGAGGGCTAAGGGCTGCTGGGC
Source organism: Proteles cristata cristata (assembly GCA_017311185.1). Taxonomy (NCBI): domain Eukaryota; kingdom Metazoa; phylum Chordata; class Mammalia; order Carnivora; family Hyaenidae; genus Proteles; species Proteles cristata. The sequence goes on along the minus strand of JAESUZ010005240.1, from coordinate 25,719 downwards.
CCATGGTGGGAGCCCCAGTCCCATTTGGGAGGTCGGAGGGACTGGGGTGAAGGCCTGTCATGCAGCCTCATGGACTCTGACTCAGGCCTGCTCAGAAGGGGACGAGACTCACCTCTGTCAGTGCCGTCACTGTCACCTGCTGCTGCTGTGTTCACTGCCATCCCCTGGAGTCCCTGAAACTCATCATGAGCTTCCAGACTATACAGGACAGGACCTGGGGTGGCTACCCTGGGGGCTGAGTCCCAGAGCCTCTGAGATGAAATCCAGGTCTGTGTGGAGCTGAGGCAGCTCAAGGCCAACTGGGAGGGTGTGGTTCTCCTCACCCCTGCACTTGGGGAGAGGGAGAAGTTCCTGGGGCTGGTCTGACGTCTCCCTCCATCTTGGACCCATGGGCGTCCCCACAGCTCAGCCCCAACATGGCAGCAGGCTCATCCCAACAGCGAGAGACAAGCTGTGATCAAGATGGAAGTCATACTCCTGTGAGACCTGCTGTCACTATAGCTGAACTCTGCTCCTCAACCAAGTCAAAGGGCTCAGGGTCAGGGTGTGTGGGTTTGGGGCCTCTGTAGCCACACAGGAAGCTTCTCCTACACGTGTGCACTTGACATTGACCCAAATGTGCTCAGTGCTTTTCTTCTGAGATGTCATCACACTCAGCCTTTCAGTGTCAGGAGGTGTGGACACTCGGTGAGCAGTCAGGACCGTGTTCAAGGGGACGCCCCACTAAGACCAGGATGCGATTCCAGCCTGATCCAGGTTCACGCTCTGTTCCACCCTCCGGAGTCAAAGGATCTACTGGGTGGAGTTCATTAACACGATTGTCTATGGTTTCTCCTCGATCTTAATGAAACACACTCACTTTGTGTTTCCAATGTCCTAGGCGACTTCAGCACTGCGGTCAGGAGCTCTGGGGCCCATAGATCTGGAGTGGATGATTCCAGAAACCTAGTTTCCCTGAAGGGAACTCAAGGAGGTTCTGTGGTGTTTCATGTGACCAGACGTCCAGAAGTACCTCCTGAAGCCAAGCTGGAGAAGATTTCTTGGGCCGTTAAAAACGAGTCAAACTACATACTCCTCCTGCATGTCTCTCCTGGGGTGGATGTTCCAGAACGGGTCAACCCCCAGGACAAGTTCAAGGAGAGGCTTCATGTGCACCACACTACGACCCTGAGGATTGACAAGCTGACCCTTGAGGACAGTGGGTGGTATCGGGCTCGATGCTCCTTCAGCACAGGGATAGAAAATGCCCAGTATTTCCACCTCAGTGTCTACGGTACGTGGTGGCCCCTCCCCCAGGACAGGCTTACCCCCTGCTTTGGTCCCTGGGAGTGTCCATGGGCCCCTCAGAGAATCCATTCCAGACCCCAGACTTCAGGCTCTGCTTCTCCCCTGAAATCAGAAGCAGCGTGTTCAGCACGAGTGGAGGCGGGGCTGAGACTCCCAGCAGGGGTGGATCCCTCGGTGCTTCAGGACAGAAAAGGGAAATGTGGGGAGGTGGGGTTTTACCTGAACCCTTACTGTGCTCAAGGGACATGTGTCCTTAACTGGTGTGGTGGCGGCTGTTGCTGCTGTCACAGATGGACCCACCAGGTGTTTTAGTGCGGCCCCAAACTCGTGAGCATCTATGTGTGGGTCAGGGTCAGTCCTGGGGCCACTGCGATGAGGGTCAGGTGTCCGCAGGGCTGTGCTCCCTTCTGGAGGCTACAGGGAAGGATCCACATCTTTCCTGTCCAACCTTGTAGTGGTGGCTGCGTTCCTTGACAGGTGGTTCCCTCCTCCACCTGCAAAGCCGGGCCTCGAGGCCTAAATCCTTCTGGTCCTGCATCCCTCCCCCCTCCTCCCCTCCTGCATCCACGTGTTAGTACTCTGCGATCCCACCGCTCATGTCTGGGTATTCAGACCTTCCCTAGTTTAGGGTCAGCTGTTTCACGGCCTCAGTTCCCCCTCCACATGGATCCTAAAACACCTACAGGCTCTGACGGTTAGCCCGTGGTCATCTTTGGGGACACTGATCACCAATCTCAAACACAACCCATGCGGGGTCCTCCCTGCCCTGTCCTTCCTCCTCTGCACCAGCCCGAAGCCACCCCCACTCCCCGAAACCCCACGTGCACTCTCAACATCCAGGGACGCAGGAGACATTCACAGGGTGGCGCTTCCTCAGACACACAGTCAGCACCTCCCTCTGTTTCTGTCTCTGACCCCCCTGTGGAGGGAGACATCCTGCTCCAGGGAGAGCGGCTCCTGCAGCCTCAGGTCCCTGAGGTCCCCACACTGCCCGTCAGTCTGTCTCTTGTCTTCCACGTGGACGGCAAGTTTATGCACGTTCTAAATGAGCTCAGGGTGTCCATTCCTTGGGTCCCCACTGCGTTTCCCACAGTGGCCTCTCTGCTGGGGGCCGGGGACCGTTCTCGGGGCACCAGAGATGCCAGATGGAAGTTGTGCACCTCGAGCCGTGCGGTCCCGGCCACCATTTGAGTGGAGGAGGAGGGAGCCCAGTCATGAACAGGACAGATCCTTCCGTACCGTTCTCTGTCTTCAAAAATGTGTTTTTGTTTTAAATGTTTATGTGGTTTTGAGAGACAGACAGACAGAAAGAGCATGAGCAGAGGAAGGGCAGAGTGAGGGAGACAGAATCTGAAGCAGGATCCAGGATGTGAGCAGTCAGCACAGAGCCCTACCTGGGGCTTGAGCTCACAAAGTGCGAGATCATGACCCGAGCCAAAGTAACATGCTTCATTGTGCCCATAAGACACCCCTTGTCTTCTTTTTCTTTTAGGAGAAATCCCACTTTCTTAGAAGAATCGAGTTCTGGTAGGAGGAGTCTAGTATGTATCTTCTCCAGAGACATTTTGAGATGTGCTCAGTCTAGTGAAATCACCTGGGGCTTCACTCAGTATCTCCTGTCGTTAAAAGTTGTTTTTTGGGGGCACCTGGGTGGCTTAGTCGGTTAAGCGTCAGACTTTCGCTTAGGTCATGATCTCATGTTTGTGGGTTCAAGCCCCGCGTTGGGCTCTGTGCTGACTGCCAGCTCAGAGCCTGGAGCCTGTTTCAGTTTCTGTTTCTCTCTCTGACCCTCCCCTGCTCACGCTGTCTCTCTCTCTCTCTCTCCTAGAAATAATAAATCAAAAAAAATTTAAAAAAAAGTTGTTTTTTGATGTTTTAATTATTTCTGAGAGGGAGAGAGAGAAGGAGAGAGAGAGAGAGAGAGAGGCCCATGAACAGGGGAGGGTCAGAGAGGGAGGGATATACAGAATCTGAGGCAGGCTCCAGGCTCTGAGCTATGAGCACCAACCCGAAGTAGGGCTTGAACCCACGAACTATGAGGTCATGACCTGTGCTGCAGTCGGACGCTTAACTGACTGAGCCCCCCAGGCACCCATATTCCTGTCCATATCATCACTTGCTGTATATTTGAGTCAGTTCTGTCTCATCTGTAAAATGGACTCACCATCTTCTGGGGAGGAGCCAGGGAGTCAGTGAGGTTCGCACGAGGAAGCAGGAGTGTGATGCTCTCCACTCACGGGACACCCTGTCCTTTGTCCCTCCTGCCCCAGAGCCCGTGCCCCGTCCCCAGGTCCTGGCCGAGATCCTGTCCCTCACACGAGACTGGTGCAACGTCACCCTGGAGTGCCACACCCCGAGAGCCACAGGGGCCGTGAACGTGTCCTGGGAGAGCAAGGGCCTCCCCAGGGAGCTGGAGCAGAGAGGGGCCCCAGGACCGGCCCCCAACCCCTGGACCCTGGCTCTGTCCCTGCCCCTGAGCCAGCCCAGCCCCAGGGTCACCTGTGTGGTCAGCAACCCGGTGGACCAGAAAACTGCCACCCGAGACCTCGGGGAAGTGTGTGTCCACGGTGAGTGTTCCTGCCTCAGGGGAGGGGACTCCCGGTGCTCAGGTCCCCCTGGTGAGGGTTTCATGTTCTGTCCCCCATGTTTATGTCACCACCTGCCCCCTGTCACCCCATCCAGGAGGCTGGCAGGTGCATTCAACTTGCTTCTGCTTTTCTAATGTGTGTCTCCCACTTGTTTGCACCCCTCACCCCTGCTTGTCCAGGCAGCACCCCTGCATACCTCTCCCCTCCCTCATTCATCAGCCCTTGTGAGTCCCGGGAGGTTTTCAGGAAAGCGAGTAGGGGTGAGTCAGTGGTCTGTGGCAGCTGAGGGAGGCTCCCCAGACGCTGCCTGCAGGGCTCAGGGCTCGGGGCTCCTGTGCCCTGTTCTGGTCTCAGGGACACACGTCCCCCCCACGTGCTCACCTGGGTTCCCGGATGTGTCCTGCTCTCCTCAGCCCCGGGTTCTGGTCATGCTGCTCCCTCTGCCGCCAGACCTTCCACGTCCAGAGTCTCCCTTCCCACTCAGTCCCGTCCAGGGACCCTTCTCTGCAGCCGCCCCGCGGGGTGTGACCCTGCAGACACACAGGGCTGCATGGACTTCACGTCCATCAGGCAGTGACCTTGACCAGGACCCTCAGCCCTGAGGGCACCAGACCCTGCCTCCGCTGCCACTGACCTGTCCTCGCACTTCCATCCTCTAGGGGGCGCTCAGGGCCCCACACTGAGAGGTGCTGCTCTGGCCAAGGGTCAGTGTCCTGTGGGGCCTGGGCAGCTGGGGGCGGGGCCACGGCTGCTCCTGCTGTGACTTCCTGTCCCACATGGGCCTCGGGCCGTTTGCTCCCAGTCAGGGTGTCCCCGAGGGAACAGTGACCGGGTCCCCTGTGTGCCGCCTCGTCCCCACACCCCACCTCCCCCTGCTGCTGGGGACCTGCTGCATCAGCGTCCCCGAGTCCCCGAGGAGCCCATCCCTCAGCGACCCCCAGGCCCTCTGCAAGAGGCTCCTGCCTCCCGCTCATCCTCCTCCCCGGCTCCTCCCTGCCCGGGTCCTCCTCCACTTGCTACAGGGGTGCTGGCTGCTCCCAGGGCTGGTGATTGGACACGGTGTTCCTGGTCTTGTCCCTCCTTCCATACTCTGCACCCCCCTGAGTATCTGGTAACATCCTCTCCTCCCTCAATACTCAGTGCATCCCTCATCTCCTCCAGGAAGCCCTCTCTGAAGGCCTGCGTACCTGCTGTAAACCTCTAGACACCGCATGGCCCTGGTGGCTGCCTGTGTGTGTCCCAGCCCCGTCCCCACTGATGAGCTCCTCCAGCGCGGGGACCCTGTCCTGTTCCTCTCAGCACCCGGCCCCCAGCAGGGCTCAGAACTGGTTGGTGAAAGCACCTGCCATGTCCCCCTCTCTCCGGCTGAGACCCGTTCCTTCAGATGCCTGCACGTGCTTGACAATGGGCGTCTGACCTTGTCCCTTGTCTCATCCTTCTTCACCGACCCTGAGAGGGAGAAACAAGTCCACACGGACAGGCCGCTGTGTCTTTACTTCGAAACATCCTGGGAGCTCTTGCGGTCGCGCTGCTGATCCTCGGAGCTGGGCTGTACCTGCGGTGCTCACGTGGGGAGAGGAAGAGCTTGGAGACTGGGAGAGGCAGGTGCTCGTCTCCTTCCCCTGCCCACACCCCTCCCTCCCCACTGACCCTCAGCTCCCTCCCTTGCATTTTGCTGCTAAGGGAATGTCCCCCGGGAGGCTGGTGGGTGTGGGCATCACCGTGGGGGTCATGGTGGGGGGAGGGCAAGGTTCCCAAGGCTCAGATTCAGCTCCATGTGTGTGGGGCTCAGGCACAGGGTCGCAGGAGAAGCACAGGGACCAATGTGGTGGCGTCCACGAAGCCATGCAGGTGCCCCGGGACGACAGGGACAAGGTGAGACCTGGGTTCTCCCCCTTCCCTGTGAGCCTGGTTGTGACTTGGTCAAACCCACTCATCTGTACTTTCTGGCCTCATGTTTGTATCCCTTCCAGACATTAAGTATTAACACGGGGTCTATGCAGTGCTGGGCGCTGTGGAGGGAGGTCATGTGAGCAGTATGGCATCTGTGGGGTCCCTCTGGGGCCTCTCTGTCCCTCAGCTGTGGCTGGAACCCTCTGTCCACATTCCAGGGATCGGAGGAGCCACATCAAGAACAGGAGAGTCCTCTCCATACTGTCTACACTGAAGTTCGCACTCCAGGCCAGGTCAGGATGGAGATTTAATAGGAAGAAGCAGCCTCTGGCGACACCTCAGTTGTGTGTGTGAAGCCTGCACCCTGGTCCCACCCTTCCTCCCGAATGCTCTGAGCTGGGACGGATTGAGCCGACATTGGTGAATCTCTATGCAAATTCCTTGTGCACAAGTTCACCAGAAGACACACGTCATGGTAGATCGAGGTGGGGAACTGCGTATGCAAATCTATGCAAACCTGTGTCCAGTCCAGCTCAGCATCTGCTCCTTGGCCTCCCTGCACGGGCCCCTTGCCCCCCCATGGACCACATGATTCTGCCTGTCAGAGCCCTCAGCCTCTGGGACCCAGTCATTACGAATTCACACCGTCCAGCCTCCACCAGGTCACCACCTCCCACAGTTAGTATGTGCTCGAGAGCTGTTTACATAGTGCTGGGACCCGCAGGGCTTGCTGAGCTGCGGCTCCGGGACAGGGACGGACCTCGTCGTTCTCACGTCCCTCACGCCCCGCGTCCTCATAGACGCTCGTGAGCTGGGACCCTTGTGCCCACTCTACAGACGAGACGCAGGCGACGAGAAAGGCAGCGCTCGAGGCCGCCCGAGCAGCTCCCCAGCCGGGGTGCAGCCCCAGGGCCCGTGTCCCAGGCCCCCGTCTGCTCTCCCGGGCCCGGGACCCCCTCCCTTCCCGGTGTGCTGCCTCCTGGCCCAGCCTCTTGTTTCTCAGGGAAAGAGCAGAAGCTGGTAACTGACAGCGTCTCAAAGGAGCACACACACCAGCCTCCAGCCTCTGCTGTGTGTGCATCAGAGCTAAGGCTCCCAGAAACATCCGGATTGCCAGTGAGAGGAGAATTCTGTCTGAGAACAGGGCCAGCACCTGGCGAGGGGCAGAGCAGGGCTGTATTGACCTGTGCAGTAAATGCTCTGAAACAAGCCCCTTGTGCTCCAGGGTCCTATAACCTCACCCCTGCGGGTGGGCGGGGAGCAGGGTACGCTGGCCTGCGTGAACCACAGCAGCTGATGGAGGGGTGAGTAACCTCACTGCCCACAACCAGTGAGAGAGCAGCCCCAACTTGAAGTCTGAAATGATTCCTATTTTTCGTGTAGACCAGTCAGGGGCGTGAGGTCTGGAGGTGAGTACACAAGACCACAGTGCCACCCTCGAGACTCACAGGACTCCTTGGCACTGGGGACCTGCCCTGCCCTTAACTCACTTTGTTGTGCCCGACTGGATGACCTGCCTTCCCTGCAGACCGGCTCAGAGCCTCCCTGCCCTCCCCATGGCCTGGACGACAAGCTGTTACCTGTGTGTTAGATCCTACTGTTATAGTGACAGGACACTTCCTGTCCTGGTGGCCTCTGCCTTGCAATCTTGGCAAACTCACTTACTAGTCCGCGGAATTTTCTGTAGATTCCTGGGAATTTCTATGTAGACAAACATATAAATAATGTATATACGAAGACTGATGTTCTTCTTCCCTTTCCAATCTACATCTCATTTTATTTATTTTTCATGTCTTGTCACATGTGGTCAGACTCCCTCGAGATGCTGCACAGGAATGGTGAGCACAGCATTCTGGCTCTTCCCGACATTAAGGGGAAAGTGATCCGTTTTCCTCCATTAACAGTTCTATTAGCTCTTGGGTTTTTGTAAATATGTTTTATTATATTTGTCAGTTTCATTTTCTCTACTTCCCTTTTTCTTATTTCCTTTCCTCCACTTGCTCTTATTTTTATAGACTCATAAGATAAATGCTTAAATTATCAACTTGGAGCACTTCCTCTTTTGTAAAATATGCCTTTAGTCACATGCCTTTAGCTGCTTCTTCTTTTTTTTTTTTTAATGTTTTATTTATTTATAGGAGAGAGAGAGCGAGACAGCCTGAGCAGGGGAGGGTCAGAGAGAGAGGGAGTCACAGACTCTGAAACAGGCTCCAGGCTCTGGGCTGGCAGTCAGAACAGAGCCCGACGCGGGGCCTGAACCCACGAACCGCGAGATCATGACCTAAGCGAAAGTTGGACACTTAACCGACTAAGCCACCCAGGCGCCCCGCCTTTAGCTTCTTTTGACACATTGTCATATCTTGTATTTTCTTTTCTTTTTTTTAAAAAAAATTTTTTTTAACATTATTTATTTCTGAGAGATGGGATAGCATGAGCAGGGGAGGGTCAGAGAGAGAGCGAGACACAGAATCTGAAACAGGCTCCAGGCTCTGAGCTGGTTGTCCGCACAGAGCCCGACGCGGGGCTCAAACCCACGAACCGTGAGATCATGACCTGAGCCGAAGTCGGCCACCCAACCAACTGAGCCACCCAGGTGCCCCATGTCATATCTTGTATTTTCATTTCCATTCACTTCACATGTTTAAGTATTTCCCTTCAGACCCCCTCTTCCTCATGTGGGTTATGAAGACTCATTTCGTTTTGTGACTGTTTGGAAATGTCCTGTCATCTTTTGTTACTAAATTCTACTCGAGTCCTACTACAGTCAGAGGAAGTCTATTACTTGAGTACGTGAAAAGCCGTTGGCGTCTGTGTGGTGGCCCAGGACAGGACGTAGTCTGTTGGTAGGGCTGAGCGGTCTCCAAGCATCAGCTAGGTCAAGGTCGCTCTGGGTGTGTTTACTGCTCCGTCGTCTTCTGATTTCCCAGCCACTCGCCGCACTGTGGGACAGGGGTGCTTGGCTCTGACGGTGACGGTGGAGCCCTCTGTCCCCCCGAGTTCTGTCCATCTCCGCCGCATGTCTGCTGCCCTGTTGTCAGGTGGGGGCATGTTCAGGATTCTTGACACTTCTTGCTGCATTGACCTTTCAGTATCGTCTGCCGTTCTTCTGTATCCCTGGTAACTTCCCAGGCTCTGAGGTCTACTTCTTCTGATATCATTTAGCCCTTCTACCGTTCTTTGGATTAGTGTTTGTCTGATCTGGTGGCTCATTTTATTTGTCACCTATCTGCGCCCCAGTGCCAAGATACAGGAGTGGCCCATCAGCACTGTCTACACTGAGGTCCACATGCCAGGCCAGGGAAAGATGGAGATTTAATTGGAAGAAGCAGGGAATCCATTCTCTGGGGACACCTCTGATGTGAGTGTGAAGCCTGCACCCTGGTCCCGCCCCTCCTCCCCGACTTCTCTGAGCAGGGATGGATTTAGCCAACATCGGTTATTTCAACACGAAGTGCCTGTGCACAAGTTCACCGGAGGACCCAAGTCGTGGTAGATCAAGGGGGCCCTGAGTATTTAAATGGGTCCAAACCTGCATTCTGGCTCCGCTCATCCTCAGTTCCTTGGCCTCCCTACACAGACCCCAGGGTCCCCACATGGACGACATCAGTCTGTCAGAAATGTCAGCCTCTGGGACAAAGTCATTATGAAGTCACAACATCCAGTCTCATCCAGTTAAATTCTCCCAGTTGTCAGGATGTGCACTCTCTCTCTGTCTCTGTCTCAAAACTTAATAAATAACACTTAAAAATAAAAAAGATGATGGGGTGCCTGGGTGGCTTAGTCGGTTAAGCGTCCAACTTTCGTTTGGTCATGATCTCATGGTTCGTGGGTTCAAGCCCCGCGTCGGGCTCTGTGCTGACTGCCAGCTCAGAGCCTGGAGCCTATTTCAGAGTCTGTATCTCCCTCTCTCTCTGACCCTCCCCTACTCACGCTGTCTCTCTCTCCTAGAAATAATTTAAAATATTTAAAAAATAAATAAATAAAATAAAAAAGATGAAATGTCTAAGATCTACTCTGGCTTTTTAATTACAATAATAATTTTAAAAAGTGTGTTGTTTACTGTGACTTGGCTCCACCCTCAGCAGGTTCCCCACCCGCCCCTCCCGCTCCGTCTATACTGGCCCATCCTCTGCTGGTCAGCGCCCAGCCCTCCTCTCTCCCCAGGGGACTCCAGCTAAGCCCTGGTGGGAGCCTGGCTGTGCTGAGGCCACATCCCCAGTCCTGACCCGACACCCTCCCGCGGCTCCTGATGGACATCTGCTCTTGGAAGCCGGAGTGGATCTGCAGGAAACGGAATTCTTGTCTCCTGGGGATCCCTGCCCGTCCCTGGCCTCTACCTCGGCTCTGATCATATTTTCCCCTGGAGCAAGTCCCACCATCCACCTACTTACTTCAGCCAAACACCTAAAGTCCCCTTTGCTTCTTCATTTGTTCCACTCTGGCGTCCACACCATGGGCAGCTGGTGTGTCTGAAATCTGCCCTCTCTCTGCACGACGTCCTCACTGAACCCCGCTCACCAGCACTTACTCCTGAATGGCTGCATGAGAAGGCGATGCAGGAAAAGGAAAGAACCACCCCCGGGCAGAGGTCGGAAGATGGGCGAGGCTGACGCGGAGCCCTGGCATCAACAAGCACTGACCCAAGCCCAGTGCACTTTATCTCTCGGCCTGGAAATGACCAGGGAGCAGCAAGAGGGTGTTTCAGCTGCAGGAGGGAGCGGGGTGCCCACAGGCAAAGGGACCGACACAGAGTGTAGCTGGCCCGGCTGTTCCCACCTGCCCAGTGCCAGGGTGCCAGGGAGTGGCTGGAGATTTGGTTGGAATGAGGTTTTGGATTTCTTGTTGAAGATCATTAACTGCATAAATGCGTGGCCTCCTGATCTCCCCAGAACCTTAAAACTATACTAAGTCTATTTTAAGTGTATAGATCACAACAGCAAAGAGAGACAGGGAGACACCTGAGCAGAGATGCCTGGAGTGTCAGAGAGAAGAAAGAGGGCTGCCTGGGTCGGCAGATCCGGCCCCAGACCCGGTGCATGAGGACCTCTGGGGTAGTGCCCAGGGAACAGCTCTTGAGCCCTCGTGGTGCGCCCATTACACAGCCAGGTCCGAGGACACCCACCCAGAGAACACGCACGGCACAGCTTGGAGCCGTCTGCCCCGGGGAACCCGCAGGGACTCGGCTCAGGACAGCGAGGAACAGGAGGGTTTTCCGGGGCTGACACAGGGGCAGGGCCCGGAAGCCACACACCGCTTCTCGCCTTCCTCGCCCGAAACATCTCTTCCACCCAGATGTTTATCTGTGCCTTCATCATTTTCTCTGTAAGCTGGTGACCAGTAATCATTTTCTTAGTCTTGTGAGCTGTTCTAGCAAATTAACTGAACCCAAAGAAGGAGCCACGGGAACGTCTAATTTATAGGCGATCAGTCAGAAACAAAGCAAACAGCCTAGATGTTGGCTGGCCTCTGGAGCAAGGGGGCGGCCTGGGGGGAGCCAGCCCTCACTGGTGGGGAAGCATAAGGCAAGCTGAGGGCCAAGCACAATTCAGCACCCGCAGGAGGTGTCTCCATCAGTTTGGAAATGTCTCAGTAAATCACAAGAAAAAGGCTCCTTACCCAACAGCCTATTCTCCAGAAACCTATGGACTCAGTTTCCTGGAGCCCCAACATCCCCTCCCCTCCACAGCCCTGTGGGGAACAAAGGCAAGAGGGAAATGGCATTTCCTTATAACCATCAGTCCATTGACAAATACTTGAGGCAAATAAAGAAAACAACATTTCTCCATGAACCCTCTGCTGTGTTAAGGTTAAGGTCTTACTAGAGTGAAAACCACCTCAGCTTGACAATAGCAAGGCCCAGGGCACCTCCCAGGTCCTCCTTAGCACATGAAAGTCCTCCTGGAGGCCTCCCTTTGACCTTTACCTCGGCCAAGTCCAGGGTACTAAACCAGCCACTCCTCACAACCCCAGAGCAGCTCTTCCTGCCCATGGGCCTGCCCCTGAGCTTTAATAAAATCACCATTTTGCACCAAAGGCATCTCAAGAATTCTTTCTTGTCCATTGGCTCCAACATTTCCCACTCCATTTTCAAAACCTCATCGTTTCCCGGTGGAATCTGAGACTCTGCCCAGGAAGGTGCTGTCAGTACTGAACCCATCATCACAGAGAAGAGCCCAGTGCAGGAGAGACCCCCCCCCCCACCCCAGGTCTGGTGTCAGAAGTGCCATGTCTGAGGCGGCAGGGGGCCGAGAGTGAGGAGAGACACAGGGACAGAGAGAGACTTGCTGTCCAGTCATGCAGAGCAGTCCTCTGAGAAGCAGTAGGTGGTGAGGAAGTGGCCCAAAGGCCTCAGCCATCCATCACTGACAAATGCCACCGGATGCCCTGCTCGGGGCCTGCGTCCCACAGGTTCAGGCTGCGGGAGCCATGCTGAAGCCACTTGGGCCGCCTCTGTCCTGCAGCGCTGGGCTCCCCCTGCCTCCTTCTGTGGTCCCAGGGATGAGGGAGCATAAGGAAAGCTGAGACCCCGCAAATCCCTTCCCTCCTTGGGTACATACGGGGGACGTTCCTCAGGCCCTCCCCCCTGCCCAGGAACAGAGCGACGGGAAAACAGTGGTTCAGGGACAGAGACCACAGCCCTGCAGACCAGGTCGCTCCATCAGTTTCCTCCTGTTTTATTTTATTTTTTCGGTACCGGATGCGCTTTATTTAAATTTTCCATCGGAGGATGGAGCACTTCATAACGAACGAAGAAGGCTTTGCATCGTCAAAGGTAATGTGCACAAAGCAAGCAAGCGAGACCGGTGGGGAGTCCGGGGTCCGACCCAGGCGTGTCCTCCACACCTGGGGCCTCTCCCCCCGTTCTGCTCACTCGTGCCAAGTCTTGTCCCCTCACGAGGCTCAGCTCACGCTCTCGAAGAGCCGAGAGGCCGACAGGTAGCCTTGTGGGTGAGGTTCCTCCTGTTTTAAATATGATAAGAAGCCTTTTGTTTCATTTTGTTGTCTGCTTGCTGAAGCTAGGACTCCGACACCGTTTTAAACAGCAGTGGTGAGAGCGGACATCCCTGGCGTGTTCTTGATCTCGGGGGAAAGTCTCGGTTTTTCCCCATTGAGGAGAATATTAGCCGTGGGCCCTTCACATATGCCTTTTATGATATTCAGGTATGTTCCTTTCATCCCAACTGTCTTGAGAATTTTTATTAGGAAAGATGCTGTATTTTGTCAAATGCCTTTTCTGCATCTATCCACAGGATCATATGGTTCTTATCCTTCCTTCTGTTAATGTGATGTATCACATCAATTGATTTGCAAATCTTGACCCAGCCCTGCAGCCCAGGAATGAATCCCACTTGCTCATGGTGAATAATTCTTTCTTTATGCTGTGAAATTTGATTTGCTAGTATCTTGTTGAAAATTTTTGCATCCGTGTTCATCAGGGATATTGGCCTGTAATTCTCCTTTCTGGAGGGCTTGGGAATGAAGCTAATGCTGGCTTCACAGAATGAGTCCGGAAGTTTTCCTTCCGTTTCTATTTTTTGGAATAGCTTGATATGGATGAGTGTTAACTCTGCATTAAGTGTCTGGTAGAATTCCCCTGGGAAGCCATCTGACCCGGGACTCTTATTTGTTGGGAGATTTTAATTCAATTTCTAATTCAATTTCTTCACTTGTAATGGGTCTGTTCAAAATTTCTATTTCTTCCCGTTTGAGTTTTGGTAGTGCGTGAGTGTCTAGGAATGTGTCCATTTCTTCTAGGTTGTCCAATGTGTTGGCATTTAATTTTTCATAGTATTTTCTGACAATTGTTTGTATTTCTGAGGGACTCATGATAAATCCATCTTCATTTGTGATTTTATCTATTCGGGTCCTCTCTCTTTTCTTTATGAGAAGTCTGCCTAGGGGGTTATCAGTTTTGTTTATTTTTTCAAAAAACCAGCTCTTTGATTCATCGATCTGTTCTTTTGGGGTTTTGTTTGTTTGTTTCTTGTTTTTTGGTTTTTGTTTTTTTGCACTGCTGGTGGGAATGCAAACTGCTGCAGCTGCTCTGGAAAATGGTAGGGAATTTCCTCAATAAATTAAAAATAGAACTACCGTACGATCCAGCAACAGCACTCAAAGGGATTTATCCAAAGGATACAGGAGTGCTGATGCCTAGGGGCGATGTACCCCAATGTTTATAGCACTGATTTCAACAATAGCCAAATTATGGAAAGAGCCTGAATATCCACCAACTGATGAGCAGATAAAGGAGGTGTGGTTTATATATACAATGGGATAATACTTGGCAATGAGAAAGAACAAAATGTTGTCATTTGCAACATTGTGGATGGAACGGGAGGGTGTTATGCTGAGTGAACAAAGTCAGTCACAGGACAAATATCCTATGTTTGCACTAATATGTGGATCTTGGGAAACTTAACAGAAGACCATGGGGGAGCGGGAGGGGAAAAATAGTTACAAACAGTGGGGGAAGAAGGCAAACCCTAAGACACTCTTAAATACAGAGAACAAACTGAGGGTGATGGGGGGTGGGAAGAAGGGGAAATGGGTGACGGGCATTGAGGAGGGCACCTGTCGGGATGAGCACTGGGTGTTGTATGGAAGCGAGGAACCACGGGAAGCATCCCCCAAACCGAAGAGCACACTGTGCACGCTCTATGTGTATGTACACACTAGTGTGTAACACTGTATGTCAGCCAATTAGACAATAAAATGTATTTTAAAAGTCTATCTTGTCTGATGTAAAAAAGTAAAGTTTTCTATGATTTAAAAAAAATACTTACAAAGAAAAAGTCGATCTCTAGAAATCTATAGTCTCTGTTTCCTGGAGCCCTAGCAGCACCTGCTTCCCCAGAGTGATGTGGGGAACAAAGGCAAGAAGGAAATGTAGACAAAGTTAAATCTCTTTATGACCTGCAGCCCTTTGATAAATACCTGAGCAAATACAGAGCAGACTGTTTCTCCAGGAACTCCCTACTGTCCTAAGGTTAATGTCTTATTAGAGGGGGAACATGCTTAGCTTGACAATAGTCAGGACTGGTGTCTTTTGAGGCCTCTTTAGCATAGGAAAGTGCTTCTGGAGGGGGGGCCTGGGGGCTCTGTTGGTTAAGCTTCCTTCTTCAGCTCAGGGCCTGATCTCACTGTCCCTGAGTTGACCTCTCTGACCCTCCCCTGTTTACACTGTCTCTGTCTCTCTCTCAAAAACAAATAAAACATTAAAAATTTAAAAAGAAAGAAAGAAGAAAGAATCTCCTTCTGGAAACCTCCCCCTCCCTTCATCTCCCCCAACCCCTAAGTATATATTAATCACTCCTCACGACCCCAGTGCAGCTCTCTCCACCCAGGCTCCTAGGGTGCTGGTCTTTGTAGACCTAAGTCCCTCCAGACCGTGAGAGGCCACCCTGGGGGAGAGGGGGCCATGCCTGCCCCAGGGCAGCCTCTTTCCTTTCTCACACCTCAGGCAGAGGAAACAGGCCTGTGGCTGCAAGTGGGCAGCCTCTGAGGTCCACGGAGGCCCTTTGCCGACCACAGCCGCCCCCTGCATGGCCAGCCTGCTGACACCCGCGCCAGCACCTCCAGGGGGGCCCAGACCTGCAAGGCTGCTGACCTGAGAGCCCAGGCTGGTGTCCCCTCAGGGCAGACTGTGAGCGGAGGAGTCCGAGGGAAACCACCCTCTTCCCGGGGCTGGAATGCTGTTCTCCCAGGGGATGGAGGACCTGACTTTCCGCCTTGCTCTCAACCACCCCATCGGTCATTCCAGAGACATCTCCGCACAACCTGGTGCAGAGCAGGTTCCCGCCTCTCAGCATGCAGGGGACCCGCACCCGCACCAGCCCTTCCTGCCCGGCATCCTAATAGAGGATTCCCGGGCCGCTCTGGGCAGACGGGATCTCAGCATCTCTGTTCTGTGGGGCGGGAAGGATGGGCCCTGAACCCGCTGGAGCGCCTGCCCACCCCAGGGTCCCTCAGACACAGGGTCAGCTCTGTGGATCCCCACCCGCAGCCACCGAGAACATGCTCATGGATCTTCGAGTCGTCCTGTACCCAATTTTTTTGTTTTTCCCCTTCTGATTTCGTCTCGGATGTGAGTGGTGAGGAACAAGGTGTGAACAATTTACACGTCTTGCTACAGGCCGCACTTGTGTTTCTAGAACACCAGTAACGCTTCCGGAGCCTGAGAGCAGCTGTGTCCCTCCCGCTGTGCACGGGGAGCTGTGCACGTGCTTCCATTGGGAGCCTTCGTCCAGCACCACAGACGCAGCCCCTGTGCCCCCGGACCCGCAGCACAGCCCCCCGCCCCAAGGCAGAGCAGGTGCGCGGGGGCTGGGGAGTAAAGACACGCTTCACACAGGCGGAATGAGCAGAGGGATGGGGGGCGGATGGAGGCCGCACTCAGGCAGGGGTGGGGGAAGGGGGCGAGGGCTGATTGGAGGTGGGCTCTATGGGTGGGGCGAGGCCCAGATCAAGGGGCTCACAGAGAATACGCTGGAAGGAGAAGCATTGGTGGTGGGGGGAGGGGGAACTAGGCTGTAGAGACGGGAAGGGACCCGAAGGGCTCAGCACTCAGCACTGTCCTGTAAGAGGCCATTTCCCAGAATAGGTGACGATCAGACGCTAATTTAGGAGGAGGTTCATGGGACCTCTGCTCCAGGAGACAGAAAGAGAATTCCGTGATCATACACGCTGTGAACTCCAGATTAAATCATTACCCATGATTCCGCGGGAGTAGGGAGTGTGAGTATCTCAGGAGGGATCCGCCTGTAGCATTTCCCACATTCCAGGAAATTCGGAAAATTCTGGGCTGGGACACCTGACTGCGCGGCCGCCGCTACAGCGTCTTCCACCAGGGGGCGCTGCCGGCCCAGCTTCGCCCGCAGGCCCTGCTCCTGCTGAGACTCAGGGACCCCTTAGCCCAGGGCTCTGACCTCAGTGCACCCCCTGCAGAGGGCGCTGCCCACCTTGCTGCCCGGGTGTCCGTGTCTCTGGTTGGGCCCCGGGAAGAGCCCCGAGGGAGCAAGCCTGATTTGCTGGGGCAGCGGGGGGGGGGATGTGGGCGATGTGGAAGGGGGGCCTAGGGATGGCGTGGGCAGGAGCTGGGTGCACAGTCAGCTTGTCGTCCGCGCTCCCTGGGGGGCCCTTGCCTGTCCCTCTGGTGTTTGCTGCTGCAGATCTCCAGGGGATCATTCGGATACACGGAACTGGGCAGGGGGTGTGGGTGAGGGCAGAGCCGAGAGCAGGGAGGATTGGGGGTTATAGGCAGCCCCTAACCCGCCAGAGCCCCGGGGAATAAAGCCATGCTCTCTGCCGCACCACACCCCCCCACCACACACACACAGGGTTTTTCTCTCTCCAATTGCAACATCCACAGGAGTGGGAAAATGAGGCATCAGAGGAAAGGGTCAGATGCCTGGTATCCTCCTCACCCACCCCATTTCCTGGGGGCCTCAGAATGAGCCCCGTGTGGACATGCCCCCCTCCCGCCCTGCTCTGTGGACACACTGGGGGTGCAGGAGGGAGGGGGAGGGAGGTGCTGCCACACCCCCCTTATCAGCACTGCAGGTCCAGGCCGCACCCCTGGGCACACACCTGCTGGGAGGGCAGAGGCGGCCCAGACACCCTGCACCTCCCTGCTGGACAGCTGACCACAGGGACAGTCAGGACAGGGCGCTGCAGGCGGGGCTCAGCCTGGGTCTCTCCCACCCATGACCCTCAGGGCCTCCATCTCCCTCCTGCCCCCACCCCACCTGGCTCTCTGGGCCTCTGACCTCACCCCCCAGACCTGAGGAGCACAGGTCAGTGGGAGTTCCCAGATGATCAGGGAAACGGGTCACAGTGACAGTTTGCTCACACTTACTGGCCTGAGGCCAAGAATAGGGCAGTGATCAGCCTGAACGTGCTGTGTGTCCAGAGCATCCCAGGTACAACGTCAGTCTGTCAGAGACGTCAGCCTCTGGGACAAAGTCATTATGATTCACAACCTCCAGCCTCATCCAGTTTAGCACCTCCCAGCAGTCAGGATGTGCGTTCTGTCTGTCTTAAAAATTAATAAACTACCATTTAAAAATAAAAACAGAAGTGGGGCACCTGGGTGCCTTAGTCAGTTAAGCAGACAACTTCGGCTCAGGTCATGACCTCACAGTTCGTGGGTTTCAGCTCCGCGTGGGGCTCTGTGCTGACAGCTCAGAGCTTGGAACCTGCTTTAGATTCTGTCTCCCTCTCTCTTTGACCCTCCCCTACTCATGCTGTCTCTCTCTCTCTCTCTCTCTCTCTCTCTCTCTCTCTCAGAAATAAATAGAAACATTAAAAAATTTTAAAAAAAATAAAAAATAAAAATAAAAACAGAAGATACTGTCTAAGATCTACTCTGGCTTTGTAATTTCAATTTTAATTTAAAGAAGTGTGTTGTTTACTGTGACTTGGCTCCGCCCTCAGCAGGTTCCCCACCTGCCCCTCCCGCTCCGTCTATACTGGCCTATCCTCTGCTGGTCAGCGCCCAGCCCTCCTCTCTCCCCAGGGGACTCCAGCTAAGCCCTGGTGGGAGCCTGGCTGTGCTGAAGCTGCATCTCCAGTCCTGACCCCACACCCACCCGAGGCTCCTGATGGTCATCTGTCCTTGGAAGCCGGGGAGGACCTGCAGGAAACTGAATTCTTGCCTCCTGGGGGCCCCCCTGCCCCTCCCCAGCTCCTCCCTCAGCTCTGATCATATTTCCACCTGGATCAGGTCCCACCATCCACCCACTCGCTTCAGCCAAACACCTGGAGGGCCCTTTGCTTCTTCGTTCACTCTGCTCTGACGTCCACACCACAGGCAGCCGGGGTGTCTGAACTCTGCTCTCTCTCTGCACGGCCTCCTCACTGAACCCCGCGTCCTATTCCAGTGCAAGGCCCCAACCTCCTTCCTGTCTGCAGACCTTCAGGTCGAGAACCCGGTCCAGTCCCTGGTGCTGCCTCGTCCTCAGAACCCACCTGAGGAAGGGGAGTTGGGGAGTTGAAGTCGGGAAGGGACACACCCTGTGAGTGGGGCGGGGCCACGGCACCTTTCCTAGTGTCTCAGGCAGGTTAAGGGCCGCCTCTCACCCCCACTCCTCCCTGCTCTGCCCTCACCCCTACCCCCAGCCCGGGTCCCTGTCTCCCAATGAGCCCCTGGGGACCCGCAGCAGCAAACACCAGAGGGACCGGCAAGGGCCCCCCAGGGAGCGCGGCAGACACGCTCACTGTGCGCCCTGCTCCTGCCCGGCGCCCCTGCGTTGCCCTTCCTCATCGCCCCCGTCCCGACTGCGCTGTCCCTGCAAACCAGGCTGCCTGCGCTCAGGGCTCTTCCTGGGCCCCAACCAGAGACAGACACAGAGACACCTGCAGGGAGGCTGGGAAGCGTCTCGTGCCTGGAGTGGGCTGAGGCCAGGGCAGTTCCCAGGGGGGCCCCCCCGAGTCTAACCCTTACTAGGTGCCTGGCCTGCGGGAAAAGCTGTGCCGGCAGCGCCCCCTGGTGGAAGCGCGCAGCCGGGTGTCCCAGCCCCGCCCTCAGGGCCCCAGGGAGCAGGTCCCTCCTGGACACCGCAGGGCGGACAGCACAGCCCTCCCTTCGGCCCAGGCCAGGGCAGCTCCGCTCAGCGTCAGGTCTGAGAAAGGAGTTCAGGAGCCCAGTTCTATCCCGGAGCTCGGGGCGAGCCTCCCACCTGTCCCCTGGTGTCTCACCTGCCCAGCAGGAGGTGGGTCACGGGCAGCTCTGAGGCCCTTCTGGCCCCGGGGTCCCGGGTCTCTAGGTCAGGGTGGAGCTGACCTGGCTCCCTGACACCTCTCTGATCTCAGTCTCCTCCCTGTCTTGCCTGGGCTCACATAGGCTCTGGGCACCTGCCCTCTGGCTCCTGGAACACGACAGGCCTCGTCCCGCCTGAGCCATGACACTCCCATCACCTCCCCCAGGCAGGCAGTTCCCCTGATGTCCAGGGTCACTTCTCACCTCCTGCTGGTCTGTTCTCAGAGGTGTCCTTGGTGACGCCTGCCCTGACCTCCTGGTGTGACCCTGAAGCCACACTCCCAGGTCCTGAGCCTCCCCACCTGCTCTTTTCTCCAGAGCCCCGCTCCCCTTCTGCATTGTGGGCATCTTGCAAGGCCTGTCTCCTCCTGGGACAGCGAGGGGGCGGAGCCTGTGCCAGGAGATTCCTGGACCTGCGTGTGCACCTGGCCCAGGAGCTGGCACACAGCAGGCACTCATTAGCAGGTTGGGGAAGGAAGGAGTCCACCGTATGGGAGGGTCTGGGTTAGGGGCCCACAGTCTCCCCTCAACAGCTCACATCAGTGCATCCATGGGGTCTCAGTGCTGCGACCACATAGGGCTCAACAGAAAGGAGCAGCTTGTCCATGAGCTGCCCTGTGGGGAGAGGGGAGGGGCTGGTGGGGAGAACACGGCCCCCCCCAGGCCGCTGTCACTCACCGTGTCCACAAAGGGGCACCCGATTTACCTGCATCAGGATTTTTGGTGTAACCCAGGGGGGTGGGTTCTGAGAGACCCTCCTCCACATCGGGGGAGGGACCCGCAGGTCAGAGGAATGTGGGAAATGTGGGGACAGATCCCTCCTGAGATACTCACACTCCCTACGCCCGCAGGGTCATCAGTTTATTTATTTACTTTTTTCTAGGTGGGTGATCTTTGAAAGATAACCCATTATTTTAAGTTTTTTAAAATTGATTTTAAGAAGGAAAGAGCACGAGTAAGGGGGGGAACCGAGAGAGAGAGAATCCCAGGCAGGCTCATGGTGCCCGGGCAGAGTCAGGTGGGGATATCGAAACCACAAAACTGAGATCATGAGTTGAGCTCAAACCAAGCTTTGGACGCTTAACAGACTGAGCCACCCAGGCGCCCCAGAAAACAGATGCTTTAATCGGATTTCCCAACACGTATGACCCTGGGATCCATGTTCCTTCTTTCTCTTTTGGAGCAAAGGCCCTACGGAGCTCCTGCTAATCAGTATCTGATTCTTGGTCTGCTCTGGGAAACTCCCACTTACAGGACAAAGCCAAGTCTGAGCTGGGCACCCAGGCTGTTGCCGTCCCTTCTGTCCCTGAGGCTGGGCCTGGGCCTGGGCCTGTTGGGCAGGGGAGAGGTGCATGCTCAGTGGGGTAAGATGGGGCGGCAGGAACTGGCAGCCCTCTCTGGCCGGAGCTGCGGGAACTGGGTTGTTGGAAGCCCAAGGAGCAGAGTCAAGCAGGCAGGGCCTCGAGCTCTGACCTGAGCCTCGAACCCTTTCTGGAAAAGGCGGTTCAGAGCCCAAGGCCTCGTCTGTGGCTTGGCTCTGCCTCCCCACTGTGTGCTCTCCTCAGTTGTCCCCTCTGTCCTCAGGCCTTGGGCTGAGTAGATGGTGGCCCAGGACCCGCTGCTGCTGATGGCTGCTGTCACCATGTCTCCAGGTGCCTGTTGTCAGGGTCCTTCCTCTTAGGGCTCCACCATGTCACCTGTCACCCCCCGCACACGGGGACCCTCTGTCACTGATTGCCTTCCTCCTTCCCGCCATGCTGCCTATATAGCTGTCTGTCTGTCTGTCTGTCTCTCTCTCTCTCTCTCTACTGGTAGACATTCTACATGAGGGGCTCGTGTTACCTCTAAGTGGAATTCCCGCCCGGCCAGCCTCGGCCACCCCTGGGACACTCTCACCCAGACCCGGAGCAGGAAGCCCACAGTACTCGGACCAGCCTCCTCTGCCTACAGCTGCCTGGGCCTCCATCAGGGACAGAGACCAGATCCTATGGGAATGAGCCACATTTGTTCCCTGCCTGTGGCTCCTTCCCTTCCTGGTGTCCCTGTGCATCCACCTACCCCCCATCGGGTCACCCCATCCCCCTCTTCGGAGCCACCTTCCTGAAACGCTGAGGCCCTCTGGACTGAGGCTCCCACAGCCTTGCCTGAGCGGATTTCTGCTTCTACCTCCCGCCAGCCTGGGCGCTGCTCTAGGGCAAGGACTTGGCTTCCTGTCCCTGCTCCCCTGTGCTGCACACAGTAGGCGCTCATGACCTGTGTGTGCAGCTGAGCTGATGGTGGAGGGCTTCTGGGCAGGAAGTCTCCAGCGGCAGTTCTGTCCTCGGCCGCCAGGTGGCGGTGGTGCCTGTGCTCAGGGCTGGGAGGGAGGATGCTCAGGGAGGCTTGGAGGCTCAGGTGAGGCTGAGGGCGGCTGGGCCAGGGAACTTCTCCCTTTGACCCCAGACCCACCACAGAGCAGAAAAGGGAGATTAGCGCCAGTGACACTGGGAGGGCTGGCAGGTCACAGGGGCGGCAGTGCAGACGTAAATGTGCAACCAGGACTCAGGGATCAGGAGCCAAACCTGGAAGGTAGGAGCCCAGGTGAGCGGTGGGGGGCGAGGTCCTGGTGTAGGAGGGGTGCGGGCTGGGGACAAGGGCAGGGATCTGAGGTCCCCAATATTGATGGAGGGGGAAGGGTTGGTTTTGTGGGGTTGGGACCAGTGTGGGTTACCTGGGAAAGGGCGATCCCTTGAGGATCCTGAGTCTCAGACTCAAGGTCCTGATCCAGGTTTCTGGGGTGAAACAGCCTGGAGGGGAGAATGGGGTTCCTGCCCCAACCATGAGACAGACCCTGGGGGTGAGGGCAGATCCCCAGGAGGGGGATGGGATGCAGGTGTCCCCTCAGGTGGCAGGTCATTGGTGATAATGCCTGGTCCTGAGAGAAGGTTTTGCTCCCTGGAAGGATCCTGCCTTGAAGGACTGAGGAAAGGCGACCAGGTCAACAGCTCACTCCGCTCCCAGGTGAGGCCTCTGTCACCCTGTCCATCCCTGCCTGCTCCCCTCTCTGGGCCGGAGGTGTAGTCATCCCTGTCAGTCAGGTGGAGAATCTCTGAGAGGCAGGATAGGTGGTGCTGGGGACCCTGTGAGGCACTGGTCCATCCCTGGGAGCACTCCCATCCCATCTGGTCCCCCCACAGAGCACTCCCAGCAGCAGCACCTGCCTGCCTCCCCTCCTGCTGTAGGACCCTGAGCAAGTCACCTGCCACCGCGCACCTGAGATTTCTCCTGAGCCAGAGAGGATGCTCATAACGGACTGACCTCCTTAAGGTATTCATGGGGTTAAATGAAACAACACATGAATCAGTGTCTAACATTATGTACTCAACCAATGACAGCTATAATAAAGAGGAAGTCTAGGGGCTCCAGGGTGGCTCAGTTGGTGAAGCATCTGACCTTGGCTCAGATCATGTTCTCGAGGTTCGTGAGTTCAAGCCCCACATGGGGCTCTGTGCTGACAGCTTAGAGTCTGGAGGCTGTTTGGATTCTGTGTTCCATCTCTCTCTTCCATCCCCTGCTTGGACTCTCTCTCTCTCTTTCTCAATCAAAAATAAATAAACATTTAAACAGATTTAAAGAGGAAATGTAGAGTGGTCTGTCTGACACAGTCGATGGAGGTTGAGACACTTGACCTTGGGATGGTGAGTTCAATCCCTACTTTGGGTGTTGAACCTACAGAAAAAATAGTCTAAGGTTTGTTACCTTCAATTAAAAAAAAATAATGGCACTGGAAATAACTTTTCTGTGTTCTCTCTGGAAGATAGCTTCTATGATAAAGACAGTACTATACACACATGATAAAATTGGAGCAAAAGTGTCCAGAAAAAAAAGTCTCCCTCCTCCCTTGTCTCCCCAGCCCCTCTTCTGGAGGGAACCCATCCATGTGCTCACAGTTCACTGTAGCTACTGTGCTTCTCAAAGCTGCTTTGTATCAACAATCCAGACACATCAGTATTTTCTGCGCCACTAAGTAACATCACTGTAAAGAAGTATCCTGGGGGCAGGCTGGTGGTGCAGTGGGTCAGCCTCTGACTCCTGATCTGTGCTCAGGCCATGAATTCGTGCCTTTTGTGTCTTTCCAAGAACATCTAGATTTCTCCATGCTGTCGCATCGGAGTGTCCTGATTCTTCATTTATATGGAGGTCACTGATCCACAAGTTAATATTGTGAAGATGTGAGCTCAGTGTCTTGGTTCTTTCTTTTTTTCTCTCTCTTTCTTTCTTTCTTTCTTTCTTTCTTTCTTTCTTTCTTTCTTTCTTTCTTTCTTTCTTTCTTTCTTGCACTGGATGTCTGATAGTTCTAGCATCATCTGTTTAACAGACTGTCTTTCATCCATGGGCCTTTGCTCCCTTGTCCAAGATCAGTTCACCATCTATACTCGGGTCTGTTTCTGGGCTCTCTATCCTGTTGCATGATCTATTTGGCTCATTTCTCCCTGAATCAGTCCTGTCTTGATGACTGTAACTTTATAGGAGGTCTTGAGGGAGAGGGGGTGTGAGCCGTCCACCTTCGGTCTCCTGCAACATGGTGTGGGCTCCTCTGGGTCATTTTCCCTCCATGCAAAGTGTAGAATATCATGACCAATATCCATGGCATAACGTTCTGGGATATAGATTGTCTTTGACTGAATGCATTGAACAAGTTGGGGAGAATGGATATCTAGACAATATTAGGTCTTCTCTTCCATGAACATGGGCTATCTTTCCATGTACTTAGTCTTCTCTGATTCTGTTTAAGAGTGCCTTGTAGTTTTCCTCATAAAGGTCTTTGTGTATTTTGCTAATTCATGCCATAGTTCATTTTCTGAGTCAGTGTAAACAGCAATGTGTTTTGCATTTTGAATCACACTTTTTCATTGCTGGTGTGTAAGTGAATAACTGAGTGTCATGCAGGAACCTTGTGTTTCCTGAAACCATGTTATCATCCCTCATCAGGTGAAGACGACTTTCTCTTCTTGTGTCGGTTCTTTTAGATTTTGTACTTAGAAAACCATGTCACATGTACACAAATACGGTTTTATTTCATCCTTGTCAGTCCATCCTCTTATGGAATTTTCTTGCTTAATTGTGTCACTTAGGACTTCAAGTACAATCACGAAAAAGGATGGTGACAGGAGCCACCCTTCCTGGTTTATGGTCCTAGAAACGTTTCCCACCTCAGGGTGTCAAGTATGATGTTAGCTGTGGTGTTTGTGGAGACCATCTTGATCACATTGAAGAAATTCAGTATCATTCCTGTAGAATCACACCACTTAGGCAGTTAACACTCACCTCCACAGGTGGACCCCATCTTCCCTTCTTCCTGGGACAGAGAAAAGACCAAACTCTTCCACCAACACAGATATCATGTTTGCCTTCCAAGCTGCCAAGAGCAATTTAGAACAAAGTGGCTTCAAGCAAAGGGACTCATGTCTCTTTTCTATACATAATGGAGGCAGAGCAGCTCTAGGAAGGACCAGATCTCAGAATCAAGCAAACACGTACTTCCCAAAGGAGAAGCCACAGAGTTTCCGGAGGACCGTGATCGCTCTACTTAAACATGTGGTTGGCTTGTCCGAAGAATGTTGGTGAGCTGTCTGGAGCCCAGCTGGTGCTACTACTGAGCCCCAAACCCTCTTCGAAGATGGACGGTTGTGTTTTTGTTCTCCATCGGCTTCACTGCTGGTATGTTCTTTTGTTGTGCCCGAATCGCGAGTCCCAGAGACCCCCAAGGAGCTGGCACCGATGCAAATACAAAAGGGTCTTTATTACAAGCTCGAGCAGGGGCTCAACCACCTACCAGTGTCATGGCAGCAGGGTGAAGCCAAGAACAATAGTGAACAGGGTTTTTAAGGAGTAAGGGATGGGGGTGTTACAGTACGTGTAGCATCATCACATAAGCACCAATTACAATTACAGCTTTGACCATTCAGCGTCTGTGAGGTGTTCGTTACTTTTGGTGGGATCCAATCATGACTTTTGAGAATCCTTTGAAAATGACCAAAAATGAGATGAGTTCAAAGGGCCCACATGGGGTCAGGCAAGCGGTGAGAAATTGGCTAGTTTGTATGTGCAGTTCCCAGCCTTGGCTCAGACCATAGGAATGTTTGTTTTTACTTTTTTTTTTTTAATGTTTTATTTATTTTTAGGAGAGAGAGAGAGAGACAGCGTGAGCAGGGG